>APFE031470285.1:0-20849 GCA_000404065.3 Pinus taeda | reverse complement strand
TCAACAGTTTGAACCACCAAATCATAATGCTTGATTTTTGGTACCTCTCAAATACCTAAGAATCCACTTCACTGCCATCCAATGCTCTTTTCTCATATTGTTCATACACCTACTTACAACTCCCACTGCATGTGCAATATCAAGCCTTGTGCATACCATTGCATACATTAAGCTTCTAATTGCTAATGCATATGCAGCTTTACACATATAATGGATCTCTTTATGGGTCTTGGGACACATCTCCTTAGTTTTAAATGGGTAACCAAAGGTGTATTAAATGATTTTTCATTTTGCATATTAAATCTTTCCAACAACTTTTCTATGTACTAACTCTAAGAAAATGTTAATTTGCAATTTTTACTGTCCTTAATTATTCTCATACCAAGAATTTGTTTTGTGGCACCAAATCCTTCATTGCAAATAATTTTTCCAATTTTCTTTTGAGCACATTTATTTCCTGCATGTTATACCCTGCAACATGTGTGTCACCTACATATAATTGAAATATAATATAGTTTTTGTTATTTTTATTTTTATTTTTAAAATAAACCCAATGATCAGAGTGACATCTAGTATAACCATGTTCAGACATAAACCTTTCAAATTTTAGATACCACTACCTTGGATCTTGTTTTAAGCCATACAAGCTCTTCAATTTGCGCACTAATTTCTCCTTCCCTTTGACCCCATACCCTTGTGGTTGTTGCATATATATTTCTTTTTCCAAATCCCCATGGAGAAAGGTTGTCTTTACATCTAACTTCTTGAGATGCAAATATTATATTACCACTAGACTTGAAATAGTTCTGATTGAAGTCTTTTGAACAATAGGAGAAAAAATGTCATCAAAGTCTGTACCTTTGTTCTTTGAAAACCCCTTCACCACAAGTCTAGACTTATACCTTTGTTTTCCTCCACCTTCTTCTTTCAACCTGTAAACCCATTTATTCTGCAATGTTGTTTTACCTATAGGAAACTTGACCAAGTCCCAAGTCTATTTATGCATCAAGGAGTTCATATCTTCTTCCATGGCTTTCTCCCACATCTTCTTGGTTTCTACCCGCATTACTTCTTCATATCTTTCTAGTTCACCAGACTCAGTCAACAATACATAATATAATGAAGGAGAGTATCATTCAGGGGGTCTACATATCCTGGTAGATATTCTAACACCACTTTCAAGTGTTTTAGGTTCTTGTTGTTGTTATTGTGGTTGTTGTTCATTATGATTTTCAAGCACCTTCACTTTTTATTGATCTCTTAAAGCACAATGTATTCTTTTTCTTCCTTTTTCCTATTTTTTTCCCTACATTTGATCCTTCTACAAGACCTTTTCATTAAATATGACATCTCTGCTCCTAATGATTTTGTGATTTTCATAATCATATAAGAAATAACCAAAATCATTAACACCATATCCAATAAAGGTACATTTCTTTGATTTTTCCTCAAGCTATATTCTATGTTCTTTATTAATGTGGACAAAGGCTTTAGAGCCAAAATTCTTTAAAAAAGAGTAGTTTACCTTTTTACCTGTCCATGCCTCCTCTTGAATACCACCATCGAAGGAACTTGAAGGCCATATATTTATTAGATAAACAACAATACCTATAGTATCTGCCAAAATTGTAAAGGAAATCATGCATGAAATCTCATGAGCCTTGCACTCTACATGATTGTCTTGTTCACCCTTTTAGGCACACCATTTCCTTATGGTGTTCTTGCAATTGTCTTCTCTCTGTGAATTCCATGCTCTAAAAAGTAGTTATCAAACTTTTTGTTGCAGTATTCACCTCTACTATATGATATGAGACACTTCAACTTATTTCATGTCTCATTCTCAACCAAATATTTACATTTCTTGAAAGTATCAAATATATCAGATTTATTATAAATACAATAAATCCAGGTTTTCCCAGGTGCATCATCAATAAAAGTAACATAATAGCAAGAGCCACTGAGAGATGATACCTGAGCAGGTCCAAGCTTATGATGCCAAAGTGTCATATTTGCTCCTGTGGAGGTTAAAGCATTAAGAAAAATATAAATACTATTGCATAAATACAATGTACCAACCTTTTATACTTTTGTTATTACCAGGGCCCCTTTAGTGACCTTCCAGGTTTTATCTGTAAAAGTATTTACACAAAATTCACCTCCCAACTACCCTATTGAAATTATATTTTTATTCAGATATGGAACATGAATTACCTTCTTCAATAGCCATTGGTTTCCATTTTATTTCTTTATAAAAACCTTACCCATTCCAAAGATTGTATAGGGCTTATCATCACCAAGATGAACCTATCCAAAATATCCTTGAAAATAGTCATGAAAATTTCCTATCAGGTACGACATGGAATGAGGCCCCTAAATCTACCACCTAGGCATTAATAATATTCTCTAATAAAGAATCAAAGAATATTGCAACACATCACCTGTCACATTCGCTTCATGATTTACATTCTTTCTTCAAGTGTCCTTTCTTCCCACATTTCCATAACGTTATCCCTAATATGGATTTGGATCTACCTTTTCTTGACTTCCTGCGATTTCTTGGGCTCCTTCATCTTTCCATTTTTCTTCCCCTATTCTTTGTAGTCAAATCATTACCTGCGTCTCACCAGAACTTTTCCATCACATTTCCTCACTAAGGATGGCACCAACAAAATCATCAAAATTTAAAGTATTAGATCCAAAGACAGAATTACTAATAGCCATAACCAGGTCATTTCAACTTACTAGAAATGAGCACATAAATAATAGATCCCTAACTTCATCATCAAAATTTACCACTACAAAACTTAACTAACTAGTAACCGTGTTAAATTAATTTAAATGATCAGGAACATATCCACCTTCTCACATCTTCATATTAAATATACGTTTCATAATAAATACCTTATTTGAGGCCGAGGGTTTTTCATATAGTTTGGCCAATGTTTTCATTAAACCTTATGTTGTTGTTTCTTTGAAATGTTGAATTCAACCGATGTTTCCAAACACATTGGTATTGTTCCTAGTGCCTTTCTCTCACGAATCTCCCATTCTGTGTCCGTCGTACTCGTTGGCTTCTTTGATTTTCCACTCAATGGTAGGTATAGATCTTTCTGATACAGATAATATTCCATCTGCATCTTCCAAAGCTGTTAGTTTTGGTCGTTGAATTTCTTGACCCTAAGCCTACCATCGTTTGCCATTGATCTCACTCGAACCAAAAATCCTTCTCTCCTACGAGTTTATCAACCAAATAAACCTTCGACTATGATACCAATTGTTCGAAATTAATTAAGGGATCAATGAAATACACAAAATGTTTCAGAAACACAAATACAGAAATGCATAGAACATGAGAGACATAAATATACGTTATTCACCCAATTTGGACGATGTCCATGGAGAAATAGTCAGTCCTTCCTTTTATATTATCCCGCAAAATGAAGAGATACAACCTGTTAGGGTCCTATAATTTATGGGATCTCAAGGTAATTGAGTATTGTATCTCAGGAATCTCATATTGTAAATAATTGTCAATCTACCAATGATTTCCAAATAAAAGAAAAAAATAGAATAAAAAATGAAAAGAGAGTATAAATAAAAAAGAGAAAAAACAAAAATATTGAAAAAAAATTAAAAATAGAACCCCATCAAAAGAAAAAAAAATAATAATAATAATAATAATACTGGAAGTGTTGCAAGTATAAATGCCGCTATTGATAGTTAGTTTTCTTCATCATTGTTAAATAAATATTGTGTGCAGCTTGTTCGAAATGCCACAATGTCTAGCTACTTGTTTAATCATACAGTGTAATCATGCTTAAACTTCTTTAAATTTCTGTAAATTAGGTTAGAGAATAAATATTTGCCCAATAGTCTAATCTAGGTAAATCAGTAGATAGGTAGAAAATGACATTGGTTCAATTGTTTAATCTGAATCAATAGGAGAAATAAGTGATAGGATTTATATAGTTTTTCATTATGTATAAAAGAAAACATTGTGGGTTTTCTAGTTTAAGTGCACCCTTTAGACAAATAAAATGTTAGTTTAGTTAAGGATAGGTAAATTAGATGGTTTTTATAAATATATGCCTATGCCATTTTTATCCTAAGTCTAAGGACATTGTAAAAGGGCAAAATATGCACTATATAATAAAGTGTTTTACATATATTTCATACTTCCTCTTATCCTAAGTTCGGAAGCAAAGTGTAAAAAGAGCATATGGAAAAATCTATTTTGTCGTATACATTTAATCAACTGCACTGTCAGAGCATCGAGATCCCCTCTTGCTCACAATCTACGGCCCTCATCCGCCTTCCCCCCCCCCCCCCCCCCCCCCCTCTCTCCATCCTTCCTTTACCGTCGAGGGGGTCCAAAAAAGTTGTTTCTTCTGACGGGACCCATCCTAACATGGAAGCATTTCCCCACTTTGCACACCCCCTCGCCGAAACTTCTTACCATACACTACCCCCTCCAAAACCTCTTTGCCTTTGCCCACTTTACCGCATCCCCACCACAACACCTCCTCCATTCACCTCCTACCATGTCACCTAGTCGTTAACCAATTAAATGGACTCCCGACAAAACAATCGTTTGACATTAAATTCATAATTCTAGGGTAACAGTTCAAACTTAACGGTCCCATGCCACCTCCAACGGATTTCACCATGCTCTGCTTTTTAAAAGCTTTTAGGAACCATCACTTTCCTTCTTTTACTTCTCATCCTCTCACTTTCCTCATTTTTACTAGCTTATTCCCTGTAATTCGCAACTTTACACAATGATCATTTTCACAATATTCGCACGACCAAACCAAGATAGATATTGATAGTCCCCTGTCTCCTTCACCTAACAATTCATTACCCAATCACTTTCTCGGTAAGGTCTTATGTCAATATCTCTTATCTTTCATTAATATAGGCATGCCTCCCAAGAGAAAAACCCAGGAGAATATTGTTAATCCCTTGATCCCTCCCTCTGTAGATTTAGATCACATCCCTTTAGCCGATAGGGATTATCAGATTAATGAAACCCAGTGTGACTGCGACTTTTTAGAGTTATAATGTTAGTTAGAATACAAGCATGTATATAAAACTAATGAAATTGGGTTCTGGGATTCCAATCTTCCCCATTATATCTTCCCTCTGACATTCCAAGCCCCTAAATTTACCACAAAATGTTAGGAATGTTATGTCCCTGCCCAAAGAGCTATCATGGCCCCATTCGGTGACATTCTCTTTACCATTACTGCCTAGTCCATAGACCAAATAATGTTAGATCCCTCCTTGGAAAATAGTACTCCTTTCTCCTTAGAAGCCCTCACCCAGCTTTATCAGATGCTGGATTTCTCTACCAAAGCCAAAATTTTCGAGAGCTTCTTGCCTGAGAATGCCCAATTACCTAAAAATAATCCTCCATATCCTTCCTCCATCTTCCCTAATCAAGCCAAACAAATCATATCCATAATTTCCTATATTATGGGTTATATTCTGATCAGTGGGTACATGAGCCCATTTTAGTTTTCCTCTCCATATTTTCCACAAACAGTAAGCCATCCATTGTGTTCAATTTCAGTCAATTCTTGTCTAACAACATTCATGAACAGTTTCTAAAATTTCCCACAAAGCAAGTGTTTAATGACACCTCCATTCTAATCTACATGTTCCTTTACTATCAGGCAAATAAGTTCAATTTTGCAAGCAAAATCTTAATGATGCAGGAAACCAGCAGCCAATGATCTTATGGACCTCATTGGTCTTGAAAGAACAACAAGAATTTTATTACAAGAAGTTTATTGAGGAATTTGTTCACCCAGCAATGAACATCCTTAATAGTTCCATACAGCCCAGAATCAGTGAAGATATTAAGAGAATTTTGTAGCTAACAGATCAGGCCAAGACTGGGGATTTGTATTTATACCAAAGTACATAGAAATCAGATTTTATGGTTGCGAATTGGCACCATGTAAACTCCTTAAATACCTCCCCATGAGGATTCTTTTCTTGGAATACATTAGACAGATGTTAAATTATGATGACATTCATTTTGTAGTGGCCAAGAAGAAATCATAGTTCCACGTAAAGACACATGTGGGCCCATTTGTATGTAATACCAGGACAGTAGGTGAAGAAGCAGACAAAATGCTTAAAGAGATGAAGTTCGGCCTGAGTTTTACATGCTCTTATGACCCTTGTGGCATTATTTCAAAGATCATAGTAGAAAATAAAAGTACTCCCTACATCCATACTTCAAGGCCTAAAATAAAAAATATTCAAATTAGTTGGAATGGACAGAAAACACCTTGCAGGAAGCTAAAGAACAACTCTTTTCTACTTCCAGTTTGCAGACTCCCATTCCTCAGGAGAAATCAAGAAAACTACAAAGGGAGGAAGAGTTTAGGATCAGTTATAGGAAGAGGATAAAATTGACTCTTAGGATAGATGTGGACAAAGAGACAAAAGAGCAGGTTGTCATCATAATTACAGACTCACCACCTGCAAACAAAAAATTTATGACATCTTCTATTGGACCTTCATCATCACAAGGTAAGAAGGTAACAAAGCTAGAGTCACAAAATGTCCAAGGGGAGAAGGAAAAGTCAGTTTATAATAGGTACATATAGATTAAACTTAAGAATGAGATTCTTCAAAATAGTACCTATAATCAATTTTGGAAGAAGACCTCTAGCTCACAGAGCAGATTGTTATCGGTGTTTGACACAGAGCATGGGAAGATGCAAATGGATTTTCTTGAGGCCCAGAATCCACATCCAAAAACATCAGCAAACTACAGGAGCACTACATTTGAGTTAAGCACCAAAGACATTCATCCCATTGATCAAATGGAGATGCACAAGCAGACTGGTGAGATGATATCTTCTACTTTAACTAACACTGCTATGTCATTGTCCAAGTTGCAGGTTTCATTTGCCAATGTTCAATCTCAGTTGAAAATGGATAAGGCATCCTCCTTAGCCAAGGATAATAGGATCAATTCTTTAGAGGACTTGGTGGTAAAGATAGGATATGATCGTAAGGATATCAATTCTATAGAGGAGATTATCAAAAAGAAGAATCTGGACATTGCAGCCTTGAGAAAGCAACTTAAGTTGCCAGCCACAGAGGACCCCTTAACCAAGGACATTGAAGAAAATGAGGCACAAAACGCTGACATGATGAAGTTGATTATAGAGCAGAACATACTGAATAGACAAATGGAGGAAAAAATGGAGAAGATGATAAAGGAGAAAGAACATAATCAAAGGATGGCCATAGTCGCCATGGATGCCATACCCATTTCTTAGCTTCTAGTAACAGGAACAGCCACTGCAACTACTTCTTCCACTCATATTGGAAGTGTTGAACAGGTGACCAAGACACTAGAGAACATGTCAATCTAGTCAAAAGAGATCAATACTTTACAAGATCAGCTCAAAGCTTTAGAAGTACAGAAAGACAAAGTTGAAGCTTCTCATATTACTGAAATGAATAAATCACATAGATTGTTGGAGAAGTTGCAGAAGGTAGAAAGTGATACCTCAATTGGTCAGACCTTGGCCCAATCCAAGCAAACCATTAGGATGAGCATTCTAGACTCTATGAATGAGATTTTTCCATCTATCCAAATCATCTTTGAGCAGAAGCAACTGATAGAAAAAGCTACAGAAACCATTTTTCGGGGAAGGGAGAAGCTTGGAGAAATGCCCACAGAAGCCTTCAACATTATCAGATTCCTGAATTCTAAGTCCAAATATGAACTTGAAGCATTAGGAATCAGTGATAGAACTGCCACTATTTTAGAAGTCAAGAAGGTTTTGACCAAAAGAAACCTTATCGATCAATTGGAGGAAAGATGTGAAACATTGGCGCTGGGAGTAAACAAATTCTGCAATAGAATTGAAGCATTGATCCAAAAAGGGCAGCCCAACATTTATGTAATTAATGATAAGTTAATCACTCAGGAAGACTATGTTTTGAAAATGAAGGAAATGTCCAAAAGAAGTATCAATTTCATTAGGATAAAGGGCAGTATGACAGCAAAGTTAGTTTTAGAAACCATGTCAAATGACTTCTACATACAGAATGAGGTCAAACATATTTTTATTGTGAAGCCAACTTTTTCCAAATACACAAAGGTAGATGAAATTTACCGGAGGGTGATTAAATTGACCACACTAGATGAAAAGATATGGGAGGAGCTTCGCGATTTACTATATTAAAAAAGTAATTTGGATGCAATAAGACAACGTCCAGCACAATAACCAGCACGATAGTAAGCACATCAACGCAGCACATTTTCAAGTTGACTTAGCAACTGAATCCACCAAAATAGAGCCACCTTTCCATCCATCTATTTACGTGGCCTATTTTTCTGCCAGAGATAAATTATATTGTTTGTAATTAGGCTAATAATACACTGTCGGTTTTGATAGCATTTTTGTAATTATTTTGTATAAATACTTCATTGTTTGAAGTATTAAGGCTTGATTTCTAAATGCAATTTCTTCTGCATATTGTAATTTTCAAAGTCGCTGGAGCTTCAATAATACAAGGACCTTTCACAGGATTCATGTGGTTTACCAAATGTTGATGTGTTTCTTCTGTTTATTTGTTTAAACATTGCTTTTCTTTCTCTGTTATTCTGAATATCTAAATTATTTAACAGAAACAGTGATGAATAGGATTTGTTATTTAGAGCACCCTATTCTAGCTGTTAATAATTTTCAAGTTTTTCATTGTAGTCAAATTAAGGAATTTGTAATTGCTCCTTAATTTCTATTGGTCCTTACACTTATGTTCTTCCATGATCCATTTAATTTCTGAAAAGATCCAAACAGTGCAACCTATCTTGCCCTGTGAAACTCTTCTAAAAAATTTGATGACAAAACCAGTTTAATCTATAGACTCCATAGCCCAATGAAATTATAACACTTAAATCAACCAAACCAATCAAATCAAAACAATCAGTACATTCATAACTAGCCTAAAATTCACATAAAAAAAAGGTGAAATTTCATAGAGAGATCCCTCTCTGAAGCTGCCAGGGCTAGATCCCAACTTCCAAAGTGGTTTTGTTTTTTTCCTATTTGTTTACTCCCTCAACCTCAAAAATACAGAATGACAACATAGTGGCGAATATATTGGGGAAGAAAACTCTTTAGATTGAAAAATCATTATTCCCTAGTATCCAATCAATATTTCTATAAATTAAAGGTTATGTATCATTATGAAATACATGATCTGAGGTTGTTATCTTGTATATATTTAAGTGTATTTTTAATTTTTATTTTATTAGTTGTGTGATGAATTTTAATAGACCTGGCTCCCAAAATATTTTTCACTAGAGCTCACCCTAATCCCAACCCTACTGAATTTGTAGATAATCTAGAGAAATTGGTGAGAAAGAAAAGGCTTACAGAGAGTCAAGGTAGTAATAGTCCTTTGTCTAGGTTCAATTATCTTCCTGATAATATTCCTTTGTCAAGGTCTAACTCTCTTCGAGAGAAATTTGAAACTATTCAAGATATAGAGTTTGATTTTCCTTTCCAGCATAGTTTTTTTCAATCAAAATCTGAGACTTTTGTAGATCAGATTGTCATCGAAAAAAAATATACTGCAACCATATATAACCCAAACCTAGCCTTTTGAAATAGATCCTAATCTTGAATCCCTACAATAATTTGATATGTTATAGGATCTAGTTTCGGTTTTAAACCAAGCCATTGGTGAAGCTTATATTCAACAATCTGTTGAATTATCATCTTTAATCGTTGCAACAGCCTCTTTGTCCAACCAATATTCCCAGACTGTTCATCTACAACCCCCTAGCCCTACTCATTCCATAGTCTCTATTTCTTCACCTGTAATATTTCATACTATTATTCCTACTATCCATGTAGTTATCACAACTACACCTACCACAAGTCCATCTTCCAGTTAATCTTTCAGACTAGCTATGGCAACTAGGTATGCACCTTTAGTGTTCCCACTCCAGCTAAATGGTATGCCTCGAGATTATCAATCTAAAATTATGACCTTTGATAACATGGGTTCTCATACTACTCAGCATCATGTGGATAGAATGAATGATGTGTTTGACCTTCAAGAAGTAGATGAATTTGATGTAAAAATGAGATTGTTTGCTCAAATTTTAGGAGGCGATGTCAAAAAATGATTTAAAAGTTTACCTGCAGGAAGTATAGCTAACCTCGATGCATTCCATCAAAATTTCTTAGCTAGATGGCAAATCAAGAAATATCAACTTCAACTCTGAAATGAATATAAAAGACTGAAAATAAATCCAAATGAAACTGTGGAAGAATACTGTGAATGATTTAATATTGTTTACAATGTCATTCCTACAGACATCAAGCCCTCCCCTGGCTTAGCTTTAATTGATTTTCCTGATGATTTTGATGTAGACATGGAATATCATCTTAGAGAAGGAGACCTGGAAACTTTGGAAGAAATGCAAGCTAATGCTATAAAAGTTGAAGCTAACATCTTAGCCAAGAAGGCCAAACTAAAATTTGAACGTTGAGTTACCATTAAAGAAGAGCCTTCCAATTCTGCCTCTGATCATAAAATTGATAACCTAGTGAGGGCAGTGGAAAAGATGATGCAAAGAGTAAACATAAATGACCAAACTCAAGTGAGAGAGAACCAAAATGCTCCTCAAAATAGAAACCAAAACTTTAGAAGGAATGTTCCACAAATCAAACAAAAAGAACAAAAGGGTCTAGACCAGTAGGTTCGACCTCATTTTCAGGAAAACTACACAGATGATGAGGGTAATATTATTAAAGACTTGGATGATAATCAAATAAATCTGATGGGAATAAATGATGATGAAATAGTTTTCCTCACTCAAGAGGAGCAAGAACCTTTTCTCCTAGCTCAAACTGAACTAGATTATGATGAATCAGATGACTACAAACAAGATTTTGAAAGTGCCATCATGGAAGTCCATAGGAAGTATAACCTTAGGAGAAAAAAGAATTCAGATACTCTCAATAGAAAAAACTCTGATAATCCTGCTAAAAAATCTTCAGAAATTGATCCTAGGAAACCCACAGAAATTCTTCCTAAGGAATTGTTGATAATTTTGGTAAAAATAAAATAGAAATTCTTGTCAAAAAGATAGTTGACAGTGTTTCCAAAACTACTCAAACATATATCCCAACCACAAGTCAGTGAAAAGAGCCTATAACAAAAGAAATTACAGATCAATCTGAACTTCCCAACTTGATTAAGATTCAAATATCATTCAACATTGAGAATGAATTAGAAAAATTGAAAATTCATATTCCTTTAATACAGTTAATGGACAAAATCATGTACAAACCCCAAGTGATGAAAGCTCTAAATATAGGGGAAAACACAAACTCTGTAAATCTGAATGATGACCAGCCTGAACTCTTACTTGGATCGTAAGTTGAGGGAAAACAATAGGAAGGAGGAGTTCCTCCATTCTATGTTACCCTAAATATTCATGACAAGATTCTCCATAATGTTATGTTAGATTCAGGTGCCTCCCACAATTTAATGCCTAAAGTTGTTATGGAGAAACTAGAACTTGACATTACTAGGCCTTATAAAGACTTATATTCTTTTGATTCTAGCAAAGTAAGATGTCTAGGTCTCATCAAAGACCTATGTGTTACTTTAGCTCAAATCCCTGCCAAAAGTCTAGTAATGGATATATTCCCCCTAAGTATGGCATCATGTTGTCACACTCATGGGAAGAAAAATTACAAGGTACCCTATACATGGATATGACCTTTGCCACCATACCAATCTTTGGGCAGCAAAGAAGATTATATAGGGAAAATTTGACGAAATTCATGGTGAGTAGTCAAGACAAGCCTCACAACTATCCTCTTTACTCTGTCCACTCATATTTTAGACTCTTTCATTCTTTATAACAAGGGAGACATCAACACTCAGGTGATCAATGTTGAAACTGAAATGTCTATAACAGATCCAAACTAAACACAAACAATAGAACCAAACACTCTTCCTGAACCTCTTTGGAACATGAGCTTTGATGGCTCTTGTAGCAAGGATGGTTCTGGAGAAGGAATATGGGTGGTAAACACAGGAAACAATCATGTAGAGGGTCACTCATACAAGCAAAATTTCCAATGTACCAATAACATAGCAAAGTATGAAGCCCTTATATTAGGATTGCAGTTATTGAAAAAATTAGGTGCCAAGAGAATCTCCATTCAAGGGGATGTTGATTATAAAACAAATTAAAGGAGAGTGTTTGGCTAAACACCCTAAAATGAGAGCATACAAAAATGTTGTGCTCGATTTTCTAGAGAATTTTCTTGAATATGACCTTTTTGCAATTCCTAGAAAACAAAATATCATTCAAAATAGTCTATATTTTTCAGCCAACTCCTGTAAAATGCCTCACCTTAACTGAGAATATACAGCGGAAGTGAAACATCGACCAGTTGTACCAGATAATATGAAGTATTGGTAGGTGATTGGCAGTGATAAACAAATTGAAAGTTTTCTGCAACCTAAGGATGAATTTCAAGATGATAGTATAGATTTGGAACCTGAATTAGAAAATCAAATAGATGTACATTCTAATATTGAAAGGTAGTTATAAAATTTATATGTAAATACACCAATAGATAAAATTGTAAATAAATTAGAATTGCTTGAAATAGACCCAGAAAAGAAGAATTTGAAATGCTTCAGTTAAAACATAATGTTTTACCTAGAGACCTAGTTCCACTTGAAGAATTATTTGATTTCAATGATGTGGCTAAGAGGCCTAAGATTGAGCCCACAGGAAAAGAAGTAGAAGACTGTAACATAGGCAGCAAAAAAGACCCCAGAATCATAAAACTGTCTAAATCACTCCAAGCTACTGAAAAAATAAATAAATACATTGCTTTATTCAAGGAGTTCAGTGATGTTTTTGCCTGGATCTATGAAGATCTTAAAATATATGATACAAATATTATACAACACAAAATTCCAATTAAAGAGGATTGGAAACCATTTAAACAAAAACTTCGAAGAATAAATCCAGTTTTGATGCCTTTAATTGAGAAGTAAGAGAATGTATGAATCTAAAATCATAGTTTGTCTTACGTACTCTAAATGGGTTTCAAATATTGTGCCAAGGAATAAAACAAGTGAAATCAGATTGTGCATATATTTTAGGAACCTTAATAAATTCTCCCTAAAGGACAACTACCCTTTACCAAAAAATGGTTCATATTCTACTGAAGGTAGTTAGTTCTTCTTGGATTTCTTTACTATATGGTTTCTCAGGTTATAATCAGGTTCTAGTTCACCCTGATGATCAAGATAAAATAGCCTTTACTACTCCATGGGTTACCTTCATGTATGTGAAGATGCCTTTTGGGTTAATGAATGTTGGAGCCACATTTCAAAGAGCAATGGATATTGGTTTTGCTGATGAAATTGGCATATTTACAGTAATCTATCTAGATGACATCATTGTTTATTCTAAAATTGATCTAGAACATTTGTAACATCTAAGAAGAGTATTTGAGAAATGCAGACAATTTGGGATTTCACTAAATCCTAAGAAAACATTGTTTGGCCTTGAAGAAGGAAAACTTCTTGGTCATATCATCTCTAAGGAAAGTATTAAAATTAATCCCAAAAGGATTGACGCTATTCTGGGAATCAATCATCCTAGAAACATTAAAGAACTTCAATCATTTATTTGTAGAATAAACTTCCTAAAAATATTTATCCCTAACCTTGCAGAACTTCTCAAAAACATAACAAATATGCTAAAATGAGATTTAGAAATTAGATGGAACATTGAAGCTAGAAAATCATTTTACCAAGTTAAACAAGCATTGACAAATGCACCAGTCCTTATCAGTCCAGATTTTACTAAGGATTTTATAGTATTTTTATTTCCTTCTGAACACACTATTGCAACTATCCTTTTACAGAAAAAATGATGGGGGAATTCAAACAGCCCATTTCTTTCTTTAGAAAGGCTTTAAGGGATGTCGTACTCAAATATAATATAATGGAAAAATAGGCCTTTGCATTGATAAAAGCAATTAAATATTTCAGAGTGTATATCCTCCATTCTCACATAATTTATTATGTACCAAATGTTATAGTTAAGGATATTTTAACACAAAATTGACCAAATGGAAAAAGAGACAAACAGATTGCCATCATTCTTGAGTATGACATGGAAATCAAGCCAACTAAGCTTATCAAAGGACAAGGATTAGCCAAATTGATGGTTGAATCTAACTTTAATGCATTGGAAATCAACTTTGAGGCTACATTAGATGATCAAGAGGAACAGGCGACTCCCCAATTAGGTGAGGCTTTTATGACCTCACCCTGGTATGCAAGTGTTACACAAAAATATCGTCATCATGATTATTTGCAGTTAGTATGGGTCTATCATCACTTATACTAGCCTCCTAAGCAAGTCTCAGACCTTAGCTCTTCATGTCAAGCTTTGCAAATGAGAGAAAGACATTGAAAATCAATATTACTCTGGTTCCGAACTTTCTCCTACTTTTACCTACGGACCCGCACCTTTTGTTCATATTACCTACGTACCTACACGCTCTGTCTATAAAGGGGTGGGTGCGTAACCCTGTAAAAGTCAAAAAGGCGCAAGTTTATCCTAAAAAACTCACTTTTGGGTTAATTCTAGATGTTTCTAGAAGGATTTTGATGTGGATTGTTCGCTCCAAGGTGGTTCATGCATCCCAAAAGAGAAGGAGCTAATCCCTTGATAGGAGGAGCTATCCCTTTGAAGGACGGCTTTATCCCTTTGAAGCAGGACCTAGTAACTTCCCTCCATTGCACTATAAATTAAGGCATTGGGTCAGTTGCTGGAGAAGTTAGAAGCTGAACATTTTGAGGGTAAATGCTGATGGAATTGGGACTTCCTAGTTAAACTTGAGAGGAGAGATCACATACCTTTTGGTTTCATTGGGAAGTGAGTGAAACTTGTCAAAGTAGAGGAGACTTCTTGTCGGACCCTGAGAGGAGCTTGTACAGCATCAAGGCACAGGTTGTAGAGTTCTTCTTCATTTGAATTAATACAATCAGATTCATTTTTCTCAACAAATTGTCTTATGTGGTTTGTTTCATAATCTCCTTGATCATTATGATGAATATGCTTTATGATATTGGCTTTTCAGAGATTATGGGTTTGATCCCCATCGGAGTTGCCATTTTGTCACGCGGAATGAGTTGAGGTTGCGAACAAGATCGACCTTCCTAGTATCTACTGATATCTAGTGACAAGCAAGCCAATCAAAAACTATCTTTCTCTAAATATGCGAGTAAAATAAAGGCAAACAAGTGTTTTAGGCCTACCTTGGCTCCAATGCAAGTTTGTGGAAGCCTCGCTCCCTTGCTCCAAATGAGCTTCCTTGAAGTGTAATTCTGCAAACAAAAACAAGCAAACAATTAAATAGCACCTGAAAAGCCAATATTATAAAGAATATTCATCATAATGATCAAGGAGATTATGAAACAAACCATAAGACAATTTGTTGAGAAAAATGAATCTGATTGTATTAATTCAAATGAAGAAGAACTTTACAACTTGTGCCTTGATGTTGTATAAGCTCCTCCCAGGGTTCGACAAGAAGTCTCCTCTACTTTGACAAGCTTCACTCACTTCCCAATGAAACCAAAAGGTATGTGATCTCTCCTCTCAAGTTTTAATTAGGAAGTCCTAATTCCATCAGCATTTACCCTCAAAATGTTCAGCTTCTAACCTCCCTAGCAACTGACCCAATGCCTTAATTTATAGTGCAATGGAGGGAAGTTACTAGGTCCTCCTTCAAAGGGATAAAGCCCTCCTTCAAAGGGATAGCTCCTCCTATCAAGGAATTAGCTCCTTCTCTTTTGGGATGCATGAACCACCTTGGAGTGAACAATCCACGTCGAAATCCTTCTAGAAACATCTCTAGATTTAACCCAAATGTGAGTTTTTTAGGATAAACTTGCGCCTTTTTGACTTTCATAGGGGTATGCACCCACCCCTTTACAGAAAGAGCGTGCAGGTATGCAGGTATTATGAAAAAGGATGCGGGTCCGCAGGTAAAAGTAGGAGAAAGTGCGGAACCAGAGTAACATTGATTTTTAAAGTCTTTCTCTCTTTTGCAAAGCTTGACATGAAGAGTTAAGGTCTGAGACTTGCTTAGGAGGCTAGTATAGGTGATGATAGACCCATACTGACTGCAAATAATCATGGTGATGATATTTCTGTGTAACAGATTGCCCCCTAAAGTGCGAAGTCTGTAGTAGATGAGGATTTCATTTATCATTTAAGAAGAGTGAATTACTTTATCATTTTGAGCATTATCTTGCGGAGAGCCTGGTTGGAACTTGTAAAAACATTCAAGTGCGAAAATATATATATATGAGATCATATCATCGCTGAGGTAGGAATTCCCATACTCAAATCAAAACTGACTAGGAAACTAAAAACTGAGTAGAAAACTAACTACTGCTCTGATATAGGAATGATCTTGTAACACATCACAAGTATAGACACATGTAGACACAGTATGGATGTAGCCATCTGTTTATGAATAGTCTACAACATAATGAATACAAAATTCCCCGCAGCCTGGATGGTGGAAACTAGATCCAGGGTCTTCATTTCTACTCCTCGAAATAGTATGATTCTATCCATGTGAATAAATGTGTCAAAGTCAAACATGGTAGAAACCACTTTATTACCAGTCGATGATGTAAATTGTTAGCAAGTGTGAGAGAAACCACCAATAATGACAATGGCTCTCAAAGTACTCAGTATAATCCATGAGATGTGATTAGATGTGTCGATGTCGAACATGTCACGGAATCCTTCAATCAAAGGTCAATGATGTAACCTATCGTTGAAGACGAGAAACCTGTCATTGAGGCATGCAGATCCCAAGGTATTGGTGATCTCTAGATTATCTTTCTAGATAAAGAGCTGAAGTCGATAGAAAGTGATCCGTCATAGACAAGTCCATGACAGGAAATCATAGATCAAGTTTGAAGAAATTTATTTGCAACGACTAACTCAGGGATGGTCAAGATCGAACGACAGATATTTTTGCAGATGAATGGCTTATTCGCACAGACCTCTTGAACACATAACGACACAACAAATGGTTTGGTGACGATTGACCCAAAGTTAATACCCAGAAACCGGCTGAAGATTTTCAATTTGGTTTGATCAACTATTAGGTAAAGGATTTCCCAACCCAGGTGAATGAAAGTGTCGTGTTCAAGAGTGGTTACAAAGTATGACAAGCAGGTTCATTTTTCTCTCTTTTTCCCCCACCATTTCTGGCAAGTACCTCTTTATTTTTTACAAGCTTGAGGAGGATAACATATGCTTGATTATAAGCTCATCCTTCAGATGAGTCCAACTTAGTTTAAATTCGAACCCTGAGAAGGAGTGGTCCGTTCCTCTTTGTAATTGAACAGGTCCTTTACTGTCGAAATTTAACGAGTCCAGTATAGGAGAAACTCGGCGTTTTTCATTTTTAGAGAGTCTGAAAAAACTTAAGAAGACTCCAGCGTTGACTTTTTCGTAAATTTGTGTCTCCCAAGCCCGAAAAAAGAATAAAATAATACTTGAGAGAATTGCTTGATCTTTTACGACCAAGGAGTACTTTTCGTAATTAGTGCCTTTGATCCGAAAAAAGTAAAAAAGCGATCAACGACACGTCGTTTTATGACCAATATCGAATTTGAAACGACAAAAACCCGGCAATTTTCGTGTTTTTATGGTCAGAAAAGGGCTATAAGACCGTCTTTTTAGTTCCGTTTTAACGAGCTTAAAAAGAAAAACTCGGAAATCTTTTCATGTTTTAGGAGTCAAAAAAGAGCTTAAAGATGACTCTAATGGTTTTTCGTTGAAAATGATTGATTTCGCCTGAAAATCCGTTATCCTGAACAAAAACTCAAACATTACTCATAACTGTTTAATAATAGGTTAAAATTTTGCAAAAAAACACCATTTTAAAGTGAAACATAAACAAATTTAGAATTTATTTACCCAAAAAACTTATAAAAAGGACTTTTTACCATTCATTTTTACCATTTCAGATTTGGGTGAGAAAAAAAGGGCTTTTGACCAGAAACTTCCCACGAAGATTCCGGAAAATCTGTCCGTCGGAATCGAACGCCGTCTCCTCCAGGTAATCCACATCATCCTACTCTTCATTTTTGTCCATTTGAAATTGTTTTTTAGGGTTTAAATTTTGTTTTTAGGAGTTTTTTAGGTTTAGAAACCCGTGCGCGGGGGCCCGCAGGTTTACCACAAGGGACCTGCGTACCCCGACTTTTTTGCAATGGGCAAAAAGTCGGGGGTATGCACCTGCCGTGAAGGCAAGGTGCGGACCCCACGCACTGTCCCTAACAAGGCGGTGCGTACCTCGTGCATAGGTTTACAAAAACCTAACTAACTCAAAAAATACCCAATGAAATCAATTTTGCATATTCTAATTCACCTTTTTGCTTGATTTTAGGATATACATCATGCTTGATTAGCGAGAACGGGAGCACGAGGATGTGGACCTCGCCACGATGAATCATTAACCTTCGATCGATGCATTGAAGGCATGTGGCTTGTACAAGTTCTGGTCCATACTTGGCATGAGGGCCCAAGTGGACTTTTTGCAGTGGCTAGTTGATAGATGGAGTATACAGGACTAGTGTTTCTTTATTGGTGGACACCAACTCAAAATCGAGCCAGCTGATATATACTTCTTCACTGGTTTGCCCAGGAGGGGTGAACACTTTACTATATTTGGGCCCAGGGAAGGTGACCAATCTATCAAGAGCCTCTGCCTAGAGTTCTGCAATGTACAGAACCGGGACAAAGGGATAGATATCAAAACCATATCCTTTCCTGAACTCATGGTTATAGCATTCACAATTACCAGACTCTGCGGCAGTGCAGCGCTACACGTTGCCACCGGATCCCAAATGCGGATGGCAGATGATTGCTTTCAAGGCGCCATTTTCAACTGGTGCGATGCTGTGTTGGCCAATGTGAAGGGCCAACTGACCAGGGCCAAAAACGGACAGCTAAAGACCTTTGGTTATGGGGCTATAGTTGTGAGTTTTGGCCTGGAGAGGGTTCCGATGCTGATCCCACAGCAGCTTACTATTGGAGCTAGGCTTCCTCGAGAGCCCAAACTGATGCGATGGGTTGCAGTTATGGCCCGTCATCCTAATGAGGGGACCGAGGTCGTTCGGTTCAAACCTGAGTATTTCCAATGGTTGGAAAATCAGGTCTTTTCTATCCAGGACTTTCCTTATGCTGGGGTTGATTTTCGTGGAGACCCATACATGGATCTTCCGTCAGGAGAGCAATGGGATGATGCAGGTAAAATCATTTTCAACATTTTTCCTAATTTAATTTTTTGTTGTTTTTATATCGTCCCAAAACTGATAGTAAAAAGTTTCAAATGCAGATGTGGGCCCATGGCGACCAGCTGCTCTCCGGCCTTACAAGAGGAAACAACCAGTTGCACCGGCTCTAGCCCCACAGGATGAATCAGCAGAGACCTTAACCAAGCTGGAGAGCCATTTAGAGCGCCTGACAGGGGACATGCCCGAGATCAATATAGATGACATCCCTTGTCGACTTCAGCGTTATGTGATTGGAGTGCCAGGACCTTTTAGGAGGTTCCTTTGTAAGGTGGCCTGTGCAGTGGTTTCGTATCGAGATCATCACCAGTGATGGGATGATCGCCTATTGTAGTCACATATGAAATTTTGCTTTTTGTACTTATCATTTTTGCCGATCATAAGGTGTTTTTCAACCTATGATCGAGGATGATGTATTATTTTGACATACTCCTATATATATGATATCATTATTACCAGCTTGTCTTGTTAAACGTGTTATGGAATGTTTTTAAATTTACTTGTATGATTATTGCACATGTCTACTTAACATTTGAGAAGAAATTGCATCTGCTAATGTATTTAAAGATCTTGGAATATGATGATATTCAATATAGTCAAATTCACGTTCCAAGAGACGAACTCTCAAAAATAATCTTAATAAAACTGGATTTCTAATGGCGTATACTCTATTAAGTTGTAATACAACGAGTTCAGAATCTAACCTCATTATCAAACTCCAAATCCCAAATGAAATAGATTTAGATAATAACTCAATCACTGCACTATACTCTGCAATGTTGTTTGTTGTTTGATCAAGGCTTACCCCATGCATAGATACCAACTCGTCAGAGGGCGAATAGATAACCCAAGCTATGGAAGAAATATTCCGTGTACTACGACAAGCACCATCAGTGAAACCAATGTATGTTTGGAGAGGCGTCGACATCTGCGACATCAAACATAAAACCAAGATAAGCAGGAATAACGACGAAAAAACTCACTCTCTAAGCTAAGCACACTTTTAATCTAAAACACACCAGCTAGAAGGAAAAAAAAACTAACCTAACTAAAAAATCTCCACACTCATTTTAAGCATAATAACTCTTCAAGTAAAGACCATTTCTGGGTTTACCTAAAGAGACCCGTCAAAGTTTACCAATTCATAGGCCCCTTCCGCTAGCTTTCGCTTGACAACATAGGGACCATGCCACATAGGCACGAATTTTCTAGCGCCTAATTTATCATTTGCTTGATCGTACAATAAGACTAGATCTCCTTCCGAAAAATTTTGAGGGGTCACATTTCGATCATACCGAGCTTTAATACGTTTTGCATGAGATTCGATCACTAATGCAGCATCGCGGCGATTCTCATCTAGCTGAGCCAAGTATAACAAACGTCTTTCCTCTTCGGAAGTGGCTGGAAGTAACTCGATGGCCATTCGC
>APFE031470284.1:69221-89492 GCA_000404065.3 Pinus taeda | reverse complement strand
AAAAAAAATCCTTCTAGTAGATTTAACCATTTATCTATGACATCTCCATCTATCTAACCCTAAAATATGGGAATGTCAAAGTTAACTTGTACCTAGGGTGTGGTGCTTGTAGAGTAGATGCTGGAAGTAGATGTGTCGCCCCTAGGTAGCCACTAAAGGATCTGGGCAAAGTTTTCCATCATCAAGTTCCTTTTACGATCGAGGGCTTCTTCAAGCAAGATTTTGATAGGATCTCCCACCCCCTCGTCTCTCTTTTCATCCGCCATGGGAGGTCATCGGGATTTGTGAGGCTAGTCTTGCAATGGTTTGACCATTTCAAGGCCTAACTCCATACTTGCTGACCTCATTGGGGACATGTAAAGAAAAACATAGAAAGAGTAGACCGCTCTGATGCCACTAATCAGGAACACGCCAACTTACTAATATAGTCATAAACACAAAGATGAAGTAAGAAAACACTTCACTTCATTAATAGAAAAATATCGAACTATGCTTACAAACAGAATGGAAATAACATAGCTCGAACGATGGTAGCTTATCTTTGAGAAGAGATGTGGCAACGACATGCCTTTGAAATAAGTTACAATGAGGGTCAAGGTGATTTTTATTATTGAACAATAAGAGAAAACCATAAACAACCATAACCCAAGGAGATGTAACGCCAAGAGTTTATGGGCCCCCTTGGGGTTAGTTTGGAAACCAACTTCCCAGGGTCGTAACTTTGTCATTTATCTATTCTTGACACATATGGTACCTCGTTGGAGATATCTCTCTAAGGACTACAACCACTGATGTGATTGCCATATAAATCACCAAAAGGAATTTTGCCAAAAAATCATCGTTTAGGGCCTCAAAATGGCTTTGAAAGTTCATAACCCAAAAAACTGCCAAAAATAGTAAATTGTGCTACAATTAAGGAAACATATAAAATTAACTGGGGGGTCTAGGTGGAATAGGTGGGTGGCCACCAATATCCACTTGGAGCAAAACATTTGGTCATTCAAACCACAACGACTGTGATGAAGAAAATACCATTCATGGTACAAATAGTCATCTCATGAACGAAGTGCCACACCATATATTTAAACCTGCAACATTAGTATTGTGTTACCTCAATTGAACCATGAGGAATATCCTTCACATGTTTCTCCACATTGATCCAGATTGTTATGTTCTCAACCCATGCAATCATGTATTTATACATTAGTAGGAGTCTATTTTTGGGTATATGGCTAACATCTAAAACTTTCATGGGACCACAAGATATGAATCGCACCCATCGTTTAATTTTCACCTTGATGCTAATGATGTCATGGCATCACAACCACAATGTGGAACTCTCTAACTGGTGTCATGTGTTAATGAAATTTGTAGAAATTCTTTCTAGATTAAAACTGCTAATTTTAATTTACTAAGACAAAAGACTTGAATCTACTCTACTCAACTACTGAAACAATTAAATGATCATGAAATCATGAAGCATACAAAAGAAATAATTCAATCAACACATTACAAAATTATTTCCTGGGGAAAGCCAAAGCTAAAAACCCCTACTATCTATATATTGCATTAGTCAGAAAATATGAGAATATTACAACGCTTTGCTCAAGCCCGAGAAGCCTTTGCACTATCTCTATGTGTCTTAGAGCTTCCTAAATAAGCCTAGGCCAATTCTTAACCAATTTTTTGCTTTCCCAAGTCCCTATTTCCTTGTGGTTTTTACTTGGTATTTAGGCCATATTAATCAGGGAAATTCCTCAATATGAATTACACAATCCTCATAGACCTTCCTCCAACTACATGCACCACCTATACAATTCAGATGACTATACAATTGATAGTACACTGAAATGAACTCAAATCTCAACTAGGTAACTCATAGATCTAACATACATTAGTTATTTATGACTAAATCATTAGTTAGCTAGTTGAAATATAGACAACACCACACTATTAGACCTCCCATTATTTCCTCCAACAGTTAAAACTAGTTTAACTATCTTTAACTCAGCTCAACTGAATTAATTAATTACAACTCAAAATAATCTCAACCAAGGCTCCTATAATGTAGGAGACATTATACATGACGTTAGTTAGTCCCTCAACTCGAACTAACAGATCCAACTAAGTCAAATTAACTTAGTTAACTAACATGTTTTCATGTGAAATGGAATTAGAATTTTTATTCCTAGTTTAATTCAAGGTCAAAATTAAAATAGGATTTTCTTGTTGCATTTTCAACACTCCCTCTCAAAAAGAAAGTGATAATCCTATACCATGATCCTACATCTATGAAACTTGAATTTGGATCTAGACAATTCCTTTTGACAATATTTGCATTATGTTCCTTTGTAGGAATACACTCCAGCAACATGATTCTCCTCTACACACAATCTCATAGATGATGATACTATATGTCGGTATACTTGGATCGATCATGAAGAATTGGATTTTCAAATAGTTTGATACAACTCTAATTGACACATTAAATAACTATAGGATCCATCTGCTGACCAAATAACCCAACAAGGATCTTCCTCCTCTAGATAGATTCACAAGATGCTTGACTAGCAACCATTTACTCTTCTTCTACCAAACAGAGTGCAATTGATGTTTGCTTCTCATTGTACCAAGAAATTATTGATAACTCAATACTGAAGATTCCCCATGATGTTCTCTTCCTTTCAAATGGACTCCCATCCCAATATGCATCTATGAAGCCTTGAAGTTTCACTTCCTCTTTCTGTATGTACCAAAGACCAAACTGAGTTGTGCCTCTGAGGTATCTCAACATATGTTTAGCTTCCTTCCAATAGAGTTTGGTTGGCTTAACCATTGCTTGAATAAGGTGGTTGACTACAAAACATATTTTCAGTCGTGTGTTCACTAAATGCCTAAGTGAACTCACAAGCTGCCTATAAACAATAGCCTCCACTGATTCACCTAAAGTAGCATCTTCCATCCTCCAATTTCCTACTAAAGGAGTCTCCATGGGTTTTCTACTCTCCATGTGGAACTTCTTCAATATCGTGTTGGCATACTTGCACTGAGAGACAAATAGTTCCTTGTTTCCTTTCCATACTTCCATACCAAGGAAATAATGCATGAGCCCCAGGTCCTTGATCTCAAATTCTCTTCAAAGATCTTATTTTCAATATTTTACCATCTTCTCAGCACCTTTAAGAATTAAATCATCGACATATACTATTATAAAAAATCTACCTTCAACCACAATATGGTAAAGGTTTGCATCTGCTACATTTTTGGTGAAGCCCAATTTGGTGAAATAGCTTTCAATCCTAGTGTACCAAGCACGAGGTGCTTGTTTCAATCCATACAAGGCTCACTTGAGTCTGCACACATGTGACTTTATGTTGAAGGTATCAAATCCTTTTGGTTGCTCAATTTACACCTCTTTCTTAATCACACCATTGAGGAATGTTTTCTTCACATCTGCCATACCATCTACAATGAAAGTGCTAGAATAGATTTGATTGAAGAGTACCTTGCTACTAGAACAAAGATCTCCTTGTAATCAATTCCCTCCACCTAAGAGAATCCTCTAACCATAAATTTGGCCTTGTGTTTCTCCACACTCCCGTCTACTGCTTGCTTTACCTTGTAAAGCAATATGGAACTCACGACTGACTTATTTGTTAGTCTTGGGAATACTTCACAAACATTATTTTTGATAATGGAGTGATACTCCTCAACCATGGCATCAACCCATATTATTTTCTGCACTACTTCCTTGTATGAGGATGGATAAATCTCTACATTCTTGCTCATGAGAGCCATATATCTAGTGTATCGATCTAGTGACCTCCTCTCACTGTGCTATGATGTGGGTGCTACCACATTCTATCTAGCATCATGCATCGATTTTCCAACCTCTCTAGTGTGATTCCTTCTATCTCTGGAAGTCTCTACATCAGTGGGTTCTTCCACTCTCTGCTCCTCTACATCTGGTTTCTCCACATCATCATGAGGTTCTTCCTTTGGAGCTAAAACATCCTCATCTCCATGGAATTGAAGCTCCCTCTCAAGGGAACATCACATGGCCTTCTTTGCATTGAACTTCACATCCTTACAAACCACTGTCATCTGGTGAGATGGAAGGTACACTTGATAGTGTTGACGTGTATCAGTGTACCCCACAAATATGTCTAACTCAGTTATTGGATCAATATTTTCCTTTCATCCTTGGTAACATGACAATAAACTGATGAACCAAATATCCTGAAGTGTGCTACATCTGGTTTCTTACCTGGAAAAACTTCTTCTAGTGTACTCATCCTGAGAATCCAATGAGGACTATTGTTTTACACATATACAATTGTGTTGCATGCTTTAACCCATAAGTGCAACGATAGGCCCTGGTCACGTAAAATCACCCATTCATCTCACACAATACTTATGTTCTTCCTTTCAACCACCTCATTCTATTATGGATTATGGGGTGTTATTAACTCTTGTCAAATTCCTTATGCTACACAAAAGTTCTTGAATTCATTCAACATATATTCACCAACATTATTGCTCCTAAGAGCCTTCACTTTCTTGGCAGTGTCTTTCTCAACAAGTGCTTTAAATTCACAAAATTTAGGTATCGTCTGATATTTCTTTTGAATGAATAAAATCCAACACATACTTGAGAAATCATCTAGAAATATTACATAATATATTTTCTTAGTCATGGAGGTTGTCGAGAATGGTCCACACACATCTAAGTGAACTATTTCAAGGATCACTTTCACTCAACTGTCCTTATCATGAAATGTGGCTTTGGTGTATTTTCCCAATGTACACCCTTTTCATGTATCTCTTTGCTTATGTGCACCCTTGGGAAGTCCTATAGAAATTTACTACATGATCTTCAAAGCTTCATGGTGCCAGTGACCAAATCATCTATACCACAACTCAGTGATGTCTCGAATTTTCACCTTCTCTACTTTTGTGCTCAAAGCATCAAAGTCTCCTACATCCAATTTGTAGAGGTTCTTCACCCAAACCCCAATCCACTTCACTTCTCTTGAGGCTATGTGATGAAGGAACTCCTTTCCTTGTCTAAATATCACATCATAGCTACGATCCTCCAACATAACAACTGAAACCAAATTATTCTTCAACCCTAGAACATACATGACATATTTTAATGTGAGAGGAGAACTAGACTCCCTATGAAAAGTAACAATATCGATGTCGGTACCACTATACCTTCCATCATCTCCCATTTTGATGTGCATCTGGAGGTCCTTCTCCTCCAGTTCATTAAAGAATTCTTTTTTGTCAGTCATGGAATGAGGATCCACTATTCAAATACCAAACACTACCCATCACTAATGTCACCATGCAAGCGATGGGGGTGAAATCTAGCTCAAATTGTGAAGTAAGGGCTTCACCTTCTCCTCTTGCTAAGGGCTTCTTTCCAGCCTACTTGTGCGGACACTTCATTGCATAGTGTCCTAGCTAATGACAATGAAAGAATTTAATCTTAGGCAAGTCCGTCCTCTTACCGCCATGATTGAAATCTAAGTTGGAATAGGATGAATTCCCTTTCCCTTTCTTTTCCTTTCCATATAAGGAATATTTCTCCTCATCATCATGCTTGGATGAGGATCCATCTCTAGGGTTTTGTCAAACCGTTTCTTACACCAAGTTGGACCAAAATCTCTCCCACTATGTTCGCTTCTCCCTCATATTTACCCAATCTTGGTAGTTGTGCCAACTCTTGGGAAGGCCTAGATGTGCTAGGCTGACTAGATCATCTTCAGCCCCTATAACACCAACACTTCCAAGCTCATCCCTACATTGGGTGAAGTTGGTCAAGTACTTTCGTATTGTCTTGCGCTTCTCCATCTTTAGTTTCCTAAGCTTGTCCTTCAGTGACAACTTCATGTGGTCACCGTTGTTTTGAAATAGGTATGTCAATGCCTTCCACATTACATATTGAGTTTCCTTATCATGGAGGCTCAAGAAAATATGATCTCAAACTCCTTCTAGGATAATCCTTCTCGCCTTTGAAAAAAAATTCTCCATTGTGCTAGATCTTTAGCATCAGTTGTTCGAGGCTTAGGCATATCTTTGTCTATGAATTCCTTAATCTTGTTGTCCTCCAACACTACCTCAATCCTTTCCTTCTAAGAAATATAGTTCAAACAACCCTCAAGGGCATATTCGAGTCTCAATCTCTATAACGACCTACCACTGGCTCTCAAGTATGATACTGCAAATTTGATTTCACTTGGAAAAGACAAAATCATATCCTCCTCTTCTAGAGTTATTTATGCTTTCATACCATGTAGAAATTCCTTGTAGATTCAAACTTCTAATTGTAATTTACTAAAATAATAGACTTGAATCTACTCTACTCATCAGTGAAAATAATTAAACGATTGTGAAATGACGAAGAATACAAGATAAATAATTCAATCAACACATTACACAATGATTTTCTGGGGAAATTCACAACTAAAAACCCCTACTATCTGTATATTGCATTGGTCATATAATATGAGAAGATTACAATGGTTTTCTCACAAGAGAAATAATTCAATCAACACTTTACACAATGATTTTCTTGGGAAACCCAGAACTAAAAACCCCTACTATCTATATATTTCATCAGTCATATAATATGAGAAGATTACAATGGTTTTCTCAAGCCAGAGCAACCTCTACACTATCTTTATCTGTCTCACATCTTCCTAGACAACCCTAGGACAATACTTAATAAATATTTTGGTTGCCCAAGTCCCTATTTCCTTGCATTTTTTCCTTGGTAATTAGCCCCTATTAATTAGGGAAATTCCTCAATATGAATTATGCAATCCTCATATGCCTTCCTTTGACTTCATGCACCACCTATACAATTCAGATGATTATACAACTGATAGTACACTATCCCTGAACTCCAATATCAACTAGGCAACTCTCAGATCTAACATGCATGAGTTATTTATAAGTGAATCATTAGTTAAATGGTTGATCACTATAGGCAACACCACACTACTAGACCTCCCACTGGTTCCTCCAACAATTGGAACTAGGTTAACTGACTTTAACTCAGTTAAACTGAATTAATTAGTTATAACCCAAAATAAACTCAACCAGGGATCCTATAATGTAGGAGACACTCTAAATGATTCTAGTTAGACCCTAAACTCAAATTAACAGAGCCAACTAACTCAAATTACCTTAGTTAACTAATACAAGTTGTCATGTGATGTGGAAATAAAATTTTTATTCCTAATTTAATTCAAGGACAAAATTAAATTAGGATTTTTTTTTCATTTTCAACAAAATTCGTCCCTAATAGCAACCAAAAATTTCATTTTAGCATTCCATGTGGCACCATGTTGTCCAACCATGCCATGATTCCTACGTCTTCATATTTTCTCTACCCTTGTGTCACCATGTGTCATTTCACTTCCATCAATCCAATTTAGATTTTCAATTTAAGTGACCACATCAGGGGTACCACGTCATGATCACCTGCATTGGAGGGCCCATGTGGAAAAAATTACATGGTTCACTTGAGACTACCATGTGTCGGTATTATATTGGTTTGATGTAGGGGAGACATCTATTCAACTTCACACAACATAGCACTACATCCACCATTTATAAATTTACAACTGCTAGATCCACCCTAAGATGCTCAAAC
Source organism: Pinus taeda (assembly GCA_000404065.3). Lineage (NCBI taxonomy): Eukaryota > Viridiplantae > Streptophyta > Pinopsida > Pinales > Pinaceae > Pinus > Pinus taeda. The sequence continues at coordinate 81,826 of APFE031470284.1, read as the reverse complement.
CTAAACCTAGTTAAATAATGCACAAGTTCACACACCATTTGTCATTTATTACCTTCAAAGTCATCAATCCAATCCGAAGATGCATGATATAAAATTTGGTGTTTTTTCCTTTTTTTCCATTGTGAACTTCAAACTGACATATCTTCTTATCTAGGAAGATTTTAACTAAGCATGATATACCATTGGAAAGGTATAAGTGAGGACTATCCAACCATACCATTAATATATTCATTTGAATAGCATGAATTCAACAAAAAAAAAATAAATAAATAAATAAACTTCAAGCCACTTTGTAATAATTTGATGAGATCTTATAAATACATCAGAATATGTTTGACTTACCCTTTGACATCAATGACAATACTACTTGCTTTGACTTGCCCTTTGACATCAATGGCACTGGTTGTGATCAATGAAACCACTATGTCCAACATACAAGAAACATGTAATTTATGTTTTTTGTTGATTTATCCCTTGGCTTTTAGATTATTTTATTCTAGCCTTGAATGATTTCCACAATGTTCATAATCCATTTACCAATTAGGTAGGAACAAAGAGGAAATGACTGACTGTAAACAATAAAACCCACGATTATAAAAACGGGACCTATCTTTGTTTACACTTCTTCTAGTTATAAATCTAATAATGTCATTTGATCTTGTTTGTGTCTTGAAATTATATAATCGAATATTAATACAAAGAAACAATTATCAACAATTAAAAAAGGATCCACATCCATGTCTCCCTTTATCAATCCACTTAAGGTCACCCTGAGTGAAATATGACTTCACATTGTTCATGTTAAATATTTTCATGCATTGTTTTCCTAGTGAATTTTTAGTTCTAATAATAACTGAATAAGTTGTTCTTTGTTCAATGTTAAGATTCTAACAAGGAGAAGAAAACATCCAATGAACTTTGGTATTAAGCCTTATGTAATGATATCACTACCTTCAACCTACTCCAAGTTTTTATAGTCAACAACCCTCATGTTAGCACATGCAAGATTGAAATCCAATAGAAGAATGCTACCATATCTCAAAAATTATTTTCTCTAGCTCCATGATATCCCCAACACATATGGAAATCATATACTTTCTAACAATATGAATATGATGACCACAAGTATTTTTGCGAGTTCCTTTTTCTGGAACACAATTCAGCCTCTTAGATCAACATGTGCCTTCTATTACTCAATGAAATGGGATATTAGTGGGAGTTAGATTTGAGATTTGGGATATTTATTTCGAATGCTATAAGTATTAATATTCTCTAATGATAATGAGAAATAAATCCATGTTGATATTTAACTAATATGAAACTTTATTCAGAGTTGATATTCATGTCCCATTCTCTTCCCAAAGTGGTAGATTTTGCTAGTATTTTGATTGGAAGCATGAGAATATTCCATATTTTACATCTTATTTGTATTGCAGAAAAAAGAGATATAAAGATATAAATGAAGCTTCCAAGTAATATGAATAAGAAGAATAATGGTGTAGTTTATTTTGAGCACAACTTAAACTCTTAGTACTTCATTGATTTATATATTTTGATCCATAAATTCAAGATGATCCAATGAGAAAAACTCATTACTTCAAAAAAAATATGGTAACCATAACAATTCACTCTAATATAAAAAAAATGATGTATCAGAGTACACAAGAAATAAATACACATATACACATTACATTATGAAAATAAAGGAAATATGAAATATCCCATTAAAGTGAGGTTTTACATTTGTTGGGGCTTTTATTTCACTTTTCTTATTTGGAATGGATTTTGTGATATCTCTAAAATCTATATAGGGGGGGTATTTTCTTACACATGTCCTATTAGTTTATAGGGGAAATATTTACTCTATTTTTTCAATAGAATTTCATTTATCTAAAGGTCTTCCTTACTCATGCATCAACCATTATCTATGGCAACATTAAGATATGATTCAAGTAGTATAATTTCACCATTATAAAGAAACAAATTGTTTATAGTCTTTTCTTTGAAACCCTCCCTTACCACTCCTCATTAAAATCCTCAACTTTTGTATATGAAGAGAAGAGAAGTAGGGCTGACATAACTAGTATCACATATATTTCTTAAAATATAAAACCTTGTGTACAATCCCACTCTCTTCACCAAATTTCTACAAATTAATTCTCCAAATATGTTAATCAAAATGGTGGTGAATAACAGAGTTGAAAGCGCATATGTGTGGGAAGTACGAGCAAACCCATCGGGGTTATGGACACTCAATAGTAGTGGGGACGTGTTTGTATGGTACAGAGAAACCTTCTTCACAGCTATGGAGATTCATATAAGCGAAGAAATGTTGGGAAAAAGAGGAAATTGTATTCTCATTATATGCTTGATAATAATAAAAAACCTCCTAGCTATATTTTCTATCCACTAGTAAATAGGAAATAAAAATATAATAATTATTCCTTGCTTCTAGATCTATTGGCATTAAATTACATTAATTTTTAATAGCTTATGTTACCTTGATTCATCTTATGTGGGACCTTTGAAAATGGTACAACATTTGAGAATATTTTGGAAACTTTTATTTTGATCTTTGATAAATTTATCTCTATTAATCTAAATTATTGATAGCTACTTTGTCCCCATTTCTCTCCAATCGTTGCGGCCCGAACCAACCTCCTTAATGTTTTGAAATTATGGGGCCCTCCGTATGAATTTTGTTAATGTCATGCTTTGATATGATTTAATTTTGCTAATTTTGGGTGATATTCACTTTTCTTGACTCTCATTATTGACGCCTTCATTGCTTTCCTTTTACTATCGTCTTTCCAATGGTTCAAGTTTCATTTCATTCTGACTTATAGTTTTAACAATATGCTTGGTTATTGTTTGGTCATTTTTTACCGTCTAGGAATTAAAATATGTAAATATGTATTTGGTTACTTTTTTATAAATTGTAAATAAAAATAATTTTAATATGTAAATGTTTTTTATTAAATTAGTTAATTTATTTTTAGTTAATTAAAGTCAATTAATTAATAATTTATTTTGAGATCATTCTTTTAGATTAGTTATATCATCAATTTTTTGGTCAACATTTTAAATCAAAAAAACATTATACATATATAATGGAAATATTTCCCCAACTCCCCAACTATTTTACAAGGTGCACATTCTAAAATATACAAGGATGAAATCCCGAGGTAACATAGATGTGCTCTAATATATTCCATAACAATGGAGCATATAATTTTGCAATTTCGGTTTTTGTTTGCAAATTCAATTGGTTTGAATTATGTTTTTGGATGATTTTTTCCATCTTATTGGAGAAGATAAGGCCCATGAGTCTTAGAGGAATGGGAATGAAGAAATAAAAGAAAAACAGGAGATTTTCTAGCAAAGAAAATATGATCTCAAATCCTCACACAACCATATTTCAATAATTCTCATTTTGGAAATTTCATTTTGTAAATTATAAATGAGGGATTGGGGAAGGAGAAGGGATTCCAATTCTTTGCAAAAAAGAGCCTTTTACACTATTGTAGATATCAATTTTTCTATAATATTGGTTATATTTGGACCAAATGAAGAAAGATGTATTACAACTCCAAAACATTTCAAGCTATCGTGAAATTTTTTGAGAAATTATGTACTCAGAAAGATTTGATCGGATCTACACTTCTTGGACGCTATTGTCAGAGTTAAAGGTTGATTGTTAACCTCCATTTTAATTCAATTTTGACTCAATTCTTCATCTTTATAAGTATTTAATTATTTGGTTTTACACTATTGTAAATTCATTCGGTTATATTCTCATTTAAATTATTGGAAAGGTATATTTTAATTATGGATCTTGTTCATATCAAAGTTGAGTAGTGAATTTAAATAGATACATATGCTATCACTAGTAGCTATTTATCATATTGATGACAATTTTATCTATTTTTTAATCATGATTGTATTCCGAGAACTATCTCCTTCATGTAGTTAGACTACTTATTTTAAATTCATTTTATTTTAATTTAGATATATGTGCAACAAATATCTCATAAATATTTATCAAATAGTTGGTTGTGCATATTTTTTTAAATTAGTAGCAAGTCGTGCAACTATTTCTTTGGCTTGTTAACTTTGTTTTATTCTAAGTTCAATTTGGTGAGAATTTCAATATGCTTCTCTTGATTCATAATAGATCTATATATTTTCATAATCAAGATAAATTAAAGCCTGCATATTAGAGTGTATAGACATTTATATGAATTCATTGCATTTTTATAAGTCTCCTTTCATAGGAGCGACCTCATTGGTGGATTTGCTAAGCCATTTAGCTTAAGGACTACATTCTTGAAAGTCCACTAGAGGAGGGTGGTTTTGATTCATTTTATTGTTGATAAAGCAACAAATAATATCACAACTTAGCAAGGAGAGTGAGGGGTAATCAGATCCATTTGAATGATTGAAAATCACCAACAGAAACAGATAAGGGCCTAATTGGGTCCTTCACTGGGTGATCTCCCCATTGCTGATTATGGTCATTTTGGGCCATCAATATGTTCTTGAATTCTCCTAAAATATTCTCTAAATAAGTAAGCTTGGAATTTTCACTATAATTTCTTTTAGGCTTGTTTTGGACTACTAAATATTGAGAATATGTAGGAGGTATTTCTAATTACTTTATATATAAATATTAGGTCTTGGTTCACTATTATTTTAGATCTATGCTCTAAGGAAGTTAGGGTTTTATAGTGCTCTTGAAGTATGCTTCAAATGGGTCATATTGTCATTTTTTCAATAAATTGTTTCCAATATGTTTCAAACATTGAAATATAGGGGAGATAAAAAAAATATATCTATGATTTATTGGAGAAATTTCAAACATCAATTCATGATAATTTTGGAGATATCCCTATTAAATTTGAGGATATCAAATAGTCAAGAAATCACCTTCAAACATGTTAACTTGGCATTCTTTTTATAACGTATGCTCTTGGATTTTTCATACTATGAAAATTGTAGAGATCTAAGAGCACATATAGGCATGCCTTAGTTTAAAATTTTATAATCAAATTTTACAAATTAGACATGTGGTGTGTTGTACAATTTTGTTCTTAGAAAGAGAAGAAAACAAAAAATTTCATGAGAAATGGTCCTGGTGAAGGTAGAAGCGGCAAAAAACCCTAGTCAGAGTAGAAGTAGTAAGTGGAATCGGTAGAAGACAAAGAAACTAATAGAACTGGGGAAGGAAGAAGTAGAAGGAAGACTTAGTGAAGTATGTTGGTTCATATGGATATGTTTTGGAAGACGGTTTTAGTGTCTCATATAGATTGGTTCCTACAAATATTACAACAAAGTGGATTCATGTTTCTTATAGGTCAGTGCCTACAAATATTGTAACAAAGAGGATCAATTTTTCCTCTAACTTCATTCCTACAAAAAATATAGTAGAGGGAATTTGTGTCTCCTATAGGTTGGTACCTAAAATATTATATAGTGGATAGAATTGGTGTCTCCTGTAGGTTGGTCCTACGAATCTTATATTAAGGGAAAATTTTGTATTTTGTGGGTTGATTCCTACAAATACTATAGTAGGAGGGAATGGTGTCTACTATATTGTTGGTAACAAAGTTGATAATAATAATTTGGTTTCTACAAAGTTTTTATTAGGTGGTTTGTGCCTACAAATATCTGTTATAAATAGGTTTTAATTTATATTTATTATTCATGAAGTTTTAAATAGGAAACATAGTTTTCTATATCTATTCCCACCCCCCACCTCTCACACTTTGGAAAGGGCCAATATCAATAAATTTTGAAAAGATTATGATAATATTGGCTTGGAACATAAAATATTGGTTAGATCTATTAAATTTTAGAAAGCTGATATTTATGTACTATGAGCTAAAATTTCAAAGTTCGAAGGGGTTCATTTTCAAATATAGATAAGAGGAAATGTCAGCACAAAGGATAGACTCAAAATTAGGGTTTAAAAATGTATGTTTAATAAAATATATCATATCTCTACATAGAAATTTAATGGAAGACAAAGCGTGGAAGAAGAAATGTGCATCTCTTAGGCGAGGTAAGCTCAAACTTGACACTTCCTAAACATCTCTTAGGCGAGGCAAGCTCAAAATTGAGACTTCCTAAACTCACATCTTGATTCAATCAGCCAAAAACCACATACATATATAGGATTACAAATCAGTTGAAGAGGTTTAACGACCTTCTATTAATTTTCTTAGGGTTATATTGTTCTTTTCATTTGATAATTACATTTATATAATTTTCATTATTTACATATGCATTCACCCCATAACACCATCACATCATTAGCAATTATGTAGAAAGAACAACATCATCAACAATGTAGTGGAATAATAAAAGGAAGATAAAAGGAAAAGCGTGCACAAAATAGGACACCGAAATTTGGTCGAAGAAGAGGGAAAAGGCCCACAAGGGGGAAAACCTGAAATCAATTTTTCTTCTTCTATTATATTTCACCAATTATTCAGTTGAGAAGTGCAAGATACAAATATCGTTAGGTTTCTAAGAGCCTATACATATCTTGTTCATAACTTTGTTTGCGAACAAAATTTATCACCAATGCTTCCATACAATGTTGTCATCAATAACTTGCGATTAGGTCCTGTTGTGCCCTACAACAACCCCCCATTTCATATCATTATTATCTCAAAACTATAATATGAAATGGGTCCCTTTTTAATTTTAATTAGTATCAACTTAGTTTTATTCAAAAAGGTATGAAATAATAAAATAAAATATTACCAAAACTTTTTGAATAAACCAATCAAAGGCCTTATATATAAATATTAATCTTTTATCAGTGCGATAAAGCGATCACAAGATCGCACATCGCAATGACAAATGAAACACAACTTAAGGACCCTTTGGTTTTCTTCGATGCGAAATAGGCTATCGGATATCGGCGATAATGAGTTGGCGCAATAAAAATCCCTTTTGCTCCAATGCGATGCGATATCGCTATCGGCAATCGGCGATCGACTATGCATCCTTTTAAAAGTGCCCCACTCACTACTCCCGACGCGATGCGATATCGCTATCGGCGATCGGGGATCCCAAATGGAACCAATGTAACGATTTATGATTTCCCCCGACGCCCGATTGCGATAAAGCCAAAAGCGCATATTTCAAAGAAAATCTTAAAGTGGGTTTATTACGATTAATTCATATTTAAAGCCTTATCTTCTGAATAGCCATTCATCCATGCTCAACCGCCAAAACATCTGAGGCACGCTTCAAATAAATCATTCGGCCAATAATCGAATTGACTGGCATTTATAGGATTGACAGGTCTTAACGGCCATTTAATGAAACAGTAAGCCTAAGATCTTTTTACAGATTGTATCCGAGGCCACCTTAAGTTAATCATTTGCCATGCATTTATCGATATATATCTCACTCATATTTGATTTGCGCTATCATTTTCTGTATTACATTCATTGTCATTTATGTGCAGAATTCTTCCGAAGTAGCAGCTTCAAGCAAAATCGGGAAGAAGTCCAAGAAAACTACAACAGCTTCCGCTTCGCCGGCCACAGGGCAAGTCATCGTTGATCCAAGTACTAAAAAGAAAGGATTAATATCGGATACTACATGCCTAGGACTCGCCAGAACTACTTGGCAAGGCACCTATAATTTGATCGAACCTGAAGAGCCAAGGGTGACAGTAGTACAAGTTTCAGCTGACAGCACTCGCAAATCCGAGGCTAATCTAAAGGATTTAGCCAACTCTTTTCTCCATCAGATAGCGGCTCGGGAACAAATCCTCCCATATACAGATGTTGTGAGATGGGCAATTCAGGAAATCCCAATTACAGACTGAACTTTCAGCACCAGAGATGGGAGAATTTTCGTTTCCTTTCAACCTGAGGATTTAAGGCAAATGTATCATTTATCGGTGCCAGAGAAGAAATATAACACGACATTTCTGGAGAAATTACGAGCTGAGAATGAGACTGAATCTGAACCCATTCGGGAATGGAGACAAAATCCAGCAAAACACAAGCACGAATCTTCGGGTAAGTACTTGGTCGATTCTCTATGCTCTCCTTATTGCTATGCTGGGATAATGATGTGTAGGTTGTGGGGATTACATGATTCCGCCAATTTTACTATAGAAATGGTCCCCTTAATGGAGGCGGCATGTAGTGGTGAAATAATGGATTGGGCAAATATATTGTCCGATAAGTTAGCATCCACAGTTCTTGATTTTAGATCCAAGTCCCGCGTCACTAAAAGGCTCATTCCCCCATTTTACTACAGCGCCTATATATTAGATGTTTTGTGTTTTAATTCTGAATTTCCTGTACTCGGATGGAGGTGGATGTCGCAAGACCCCACACCCGTTCACATATACCATCAAAAGTTGTGGAAAACCAACTATAAGCACCATTTGTATCAAATCTGCAACGGCTTCATGTTGCCCATTCATCATTCTATTTTCAATAAGCCTGCCTCTAAGATTTCCTACCAAGCAGGGATTGATTTAAAATCCATAGGAAGTTGGTTCGGGGAGGAAAAGTTCACTTATATCAGAATTTTTGGCAGTCAAGCCAAACCCCACGTTCTTCCAATATACATCCCTGATAAACTGCTGGCCAGGGAAATAGCCTATCAGGTCACCTCCAATGGGGTTACACAAACTCTAAAGAAAGCTAAGAAGCAGGTCTGGCCTTATTTTCCTTTGAGATGTGGCATCTACACTCTACATGATTTCAAACATGCAGAGAAAGAAGCTGAGAAAATAAAGTCATTAACTCTGGAAACTCTACCGAGCAGGCGATTTGATCCATGCAAAGTCGCCTATAATGCACTCAAACAGGCCAAATTGACCAAGTTCGAGCATAAAGAAGATAGATTTGAAGACTTATTCTCATCGGCCGAGTCAATGTATCAAGTTAAATCGCTTGCGATAATTGAATACAAAGATGAAGGACTAGTTGAATTCAACAGACTTAGAGAGCAGAGGTTGCAAACTCTGCCTCTAGATCTGTTAGCGACGACTCCAACAACAGAATTAAGCGAGCCTGAGCAGCAACTTGTTAAAGAACCTCCTGTTACATCAAAGCAACAGGAAGAGGTGCATGAGAAAATACAAGAAGAGACCGAGGCAAAAGAGCAAGAACAGAGCAATTTAAATGTAAATGAAGATACACAGATTGATCCGAAATTGCTCCAGGAATGGTAGCAATTTAATTCAATTATCGGTAATCTTGAATGCTCTAAAGACGACGAGACATCAAAAGAGGTAAATACACAGTAGGCGACTTCAAAGCAGGTCTCAGGTGAAACCGACGACCCACCCAAATCAAAAGAAGTGGAAATAATCCCAAAGGATCCTTCCGGCGAAGTCATTTTGCAGATTGAAGAGATTCCTCCCTTGGATGTCTTCTATAGCCCAAAACATAAAGCTGTATTGAAACGATAGAGGAAGAGGAGAAGGACTAATCAACCTTCTTTATTCCCAAAACAAACAATAATGAGCAATGTGCTTTAGAAAGAGGAATTTGACCCCTTTGATGATTTGACAAAACTATCGCAATATGTTGGAGCCTATTCGGTAGCGACAATAGAAAAAGCATCAGAGGTGAGCAATTTATTGAAGACAAAAGACCAGGATATCTTTTCTCTACAAGCACAATTATCAAAAGCGCAGCAAAAGGAAGAGCAGGCAGAACAGAAATTTCTAGTACAACAACAAATAAACAATCAGTTAACTAAACAATTGCAGGAAGAAAAACAGAGGATTAATGACAGTGCAGTCCAAAAGCAAAAGGAGCTATCTGAGGCATTGGCGCAACTAAAAGCATCAAATGAGCAAATGCTGAAATTCAAAGATGAGCAGATTGCTCAATTATCAGCTCAACTTGAGCAAACAAAGAAGCTCCCACATATAAATGAATTCAAAGCAGAGGCATTTCAATTAAACAAGGGATTGATAAATCAGATGAAGCTTTTATGTCAGCAAATCACCCAGGCAGAACCATTATGCGATTTAATGGCATCCATAAGTGAGAAAGTAGAAAAGGAAAGAACAGACTTGGATCAAGCCGAGGAAACATTGACCAATTTTCTGGAATGGCAAGATACCGATCAGGGACAGGCAGCTAATCTACCAAGGATTCTAGAATCGCATAAGGAACTATTATTTACAGAATGGCAATCTCAGTTAATGAAGGCAGAAAGAGCGATTTCAAGATGCAAGACAACCACTAGTAATTTGGTTGAATTGGTTAATAATACTCTTTACTTATCTAACATGATTTCTCAATGTACTCCAGGCAAATTAACAGCAGTGAAAATATTGGAGCAGTCATGTTACCCGGAGCTGGAGAAAAATGGAAGGTTAATCGCGGGAATTAACAGCTTGACATGGGATGCCTATTGGTTCTTTTTAGTGAAGCCACACAGCCAGAGAGCCGCCCTCAAATGCCTTACAGATGCGATCAGGTATATTATCCCCGATATTCAGGATGCCACCTATGCTGCCCAACTCAATTCTCGCCTCAACAGACCACCCGAAGTGGAGCCAATGCTTGCGATAAGCCAGTTCAGGTTTAAAGGCAAACACCCTGAGTGATGATTCATACCGCCGACTGCTAGATTGTTGCCAAGGAGATAGTTATCATTAATTGATACCAATTAAGTAGGATTTTGGTTTCATAGATTTTTAGTTTAGTGTAGTATTTATAGACCCTTTCATGCATTTAGAAAGGGTCGTAAAGTTTTGTATATGACTTAAACCCTGAAGTTGCACTATTGTACTTCAGGGATATTCTTTTATGAAACTAGACCAATCATTCTGATTTTGATAAGGAAGCTTTTATACAAATGTGCACTACTGTCTTTGTTCGAAAGCATTTCTGCGTTGAAGGAAGAATTTCAAATAGCGATTGATATTGGGATTGATTAGTAGCTCATATGGTACTATTATCTATGTCTGGACTCATTCTTGTTATATGAATTGTCATTTGATCACTCTTGCTATTATCGTATATATATATGTGTTCTAACAGCATTCTTTATTCATTCCACTATTGGATGTTTATAGTATGCTTTTCTTCCAATCATGTATGTATCAATGATATAAATGATAAGTGCAACAATATTGTGTTAATCACTTTGTTTAACTATTTAGATGAAGTAATCTTTGAATGAATAAATATCTATGTTTATTTCATAGAATCATCTATATGCCTATCAATAGACAAAGATCATCAAACGCTGCATTTCCAAAGAATAATTGTTCCCGGGATTAGTATTAGTTCTCTTATTTTGTTGATAGATTAAGTTATTTGCCTATCATTAGATCAGACAACCTATCACTCATCCACCCCTTTTATTCATTATTGGGAAACTAGTCCCATTATATCCAGTCGGAGCCACCATCCCAAACGGAAAAGGAGTTGTATTAAGGTCCGGACCGGGTCGTTATCCCCCAATGTTGATACAACTATTTTCGGGGCATCAACATTTCTGGTGCTAGAAGGAGGGCCATCCGCTATGAATGGCGAGTAAGCCAAAACCTACAAACCATTCACAGAGTAAATCACCCTCCACCTCTCATCGGACCTCTCGTTTGCACTCTGAATCATCAGTATCCAGACGAGAAGAGGAAGGAACAACTACTACTGCTCAACCTCATCATACTTCAAAACATTTAAGTCCGGAGTCCCCTGAAGTTCAATCTATCATCCAGAAACTTGAAGGCTTCTCAATTTCACCACCTAGATCTGAAGTATCACAAGGCAGTCAGACTTCGCAATTCCATTTACCTCCTCACCTTACTAGACTTCAAAGTGAAAAACTCGGTATTGAACCACCTGAGTTTCGTTTGCCCAAAAGGAAAAGGATTAAAAATAGCACTGAAGGTTCTGGTAGTGAAACCTTTTCTCCATCATCTTCCATTTCATCATCACCTGTGCCAAGTCAAACACCCACTTCACCATTACATATTGTTGTTCACCAAGGGACTTCACCTCCAACATCACAATCCTTTCAATCTTCATTTCCACCTCCTCCCCAAGCACCTGGAACACCACAGGCAATCGCTGGTACTCCCAAAATGGCTCAAAGACCATGGAGAAGTCCTAGTGCAGTCACCATGCCTGCGCCTTTACATCCATTACCCGATTATCCTGAGAAATGGTTACCAAAGTTCAATCCAGATGCCGGAACATCAATCAAGGAACACATAAATAATTTTATGTTGTCAGTCAATCTGAAGGGAGTAACAGAAGAAGATGTTGTAGTTAGATTGTTCCCCTATACATTACAAGGATCAGCAGGATCTTGGTATTTTTCCTTACCCGCTGGATCCATCACCAGTTGGAATATATTTCAGGAATAGTTTCTTACCAAGTACGGCGATGATAGATCCTTGGCTACACTCATCAATGACCTTTCCAATCTAAGGATCGAGTCAAGAGAACTAATTAAGGAGTTTAACTCCCGATTTAACAAACTCTTGAACAAAATCCATACCGATGATAAGCCAAGCGAACAAGTTAGAAGCGAATGGTATATTACAGCCTTACCCTCAAACATAGCCATTTTTGTAGATAGGGCTAAACAACCTACAT
>APFE031470284.1:10750-53306 GCA_000404065.3 Pinus taeda | reverse complement strand
CATTCCACTATTGGCTGTTTATAGTATGCTTTTCTTCCAATCATGTATGTATCGATGATATAAATGATAAGTGCAGCAATCTTGTGTTAATCACTTTGTTTAACTATTTAGATGAATTAATCTTTGAATGAATAAATATCTATGTTTATTTCATAGAATCATCTATATGCCTATCAATAGACAAAGATCATCAAATGCTGTGTTTCCAAAGAATAATTGTTCCCGGGATTAGTATTAGTTCTCTTATTTTGTTGATAGATTAAGTTATTCGCCTATCATTAGATCAGACAACCTATCACTCATCCACCCCTTTTATTCATTATTGGGAAACTGGTCCCATTGTATCCAGTCGGAGCCACCATCCCAAATGGAAAAGGAGCTGTATTAAGGTACGGACCGGGTGGTTATCCCCCAATGTTGATACAACGATTTTCAAGGCTTCAACAGGTCCACAAGATACAAATATCATCACTACTTCTGGATTGTAATGGTGCCATACATATATATAAACATACAACCGTAGTGCCAAGTCCAACCATATTACTGTGTTGCATATGTGTGTGTGTGTGTGTGTGTGTGTGTAATGTCACATCAATATGGTGAACCATACCAACATTGTCTCATCTCTGCATATATAGAGATTAGGGTGTCTCTTGGATATGATATTGATCCAGATTTAAATAGGAACACAATAAAGTATGGAAATAACCATCAATAAAAAAATGTAGTGGAAATAATACCTCATTTCATTAATGTAAAATACGGAAATATGCTTACAAATAGAACTGGAAATAAAGTAGCTCGAGTGATGGTAGCTTATCTCTGAGGAGAGATATGGCGGCTACTTGCCTCTGAACTACATTATAATGAGGCTTGAAGGAAAATTTATTATTGAGAAACAATCGAAAACTGTAAAAATCCAAAAACCTAACCCTAGGAGATGAAACGTCAAACTATCGGCCCCATTTGGGTAAATTGGTACATCAACTTCCTGGGGTCGTAACTTTGGCATACAATATCTGTTTGATGTGCACAATGCCTCATTAGAAAGATATATCCAAGGACTACAACTTTTGAGTGAGAAATTTCAATTTATAACCCATTTTATTCCCTGTTTTCCCAAAAACCATCGTTTATGGCCTCAAAACAGCTCTGGAAGTTCAGGACCTGAAAAACTGCCAAAAATAGTAAATTGTGCTACTATTAAGGAAACTGAAAAGCTAAAAGAGATAGTTGTGGGGTTCCAAGTGGGATAGGTCAGTGGCCACCAACATCCACCTGGATCATTCCTCCCCTCTTAAGAAGAAACGATCCCCATTCCATTGAGTTCCTCCATCAGATGATGAAACTTTTGCTGAACTTGGTCCCTGATGGGCTATTCTGCAACCTCTGTTGTGTCCAGTAATGGTGGGAAGCATGGTCAACGGTGGTCCATATTTTCACTCGGTGCAAGCAAAGGAATGGGGGAATCTTGTGCTCCAAAGAATTGTTTCCCACAGCCTTAGTAATGATGTAAGGACCATATCAGAGTGCTCTGAGCTTCTGATGGGCTCTTGTAAGGCTTTCTTTCTACAGATGCAACTGGAATTTGTCACCCACTTGAAACTTGTGTGGTACCTGATGCTAATCATGTTACTACCTGTACTTGGCATTTTCTAGAATGGAGCGAAGATCTATCAACCTGTTGGGTAGAGGTGCTCTGGGAATCAGATCGAATGAATGCTTGACTTAACAGTGCAATGGTACCCCTGTGGGTCAAGAGAAGATGTTCCTATCTTCTTTCATGACAATATCCATCTATTCTTGCTACTGCATGGAGGAACCCTTCATGGGGGTCATGGGTGTGGCGACAATCTTCCCCTTACTTTGGGAGCGAACCAAACAGAAAATGAATTTCCTAGTCTGGGAGATGATCTTGTTGCATTTCTTAGTAGAGATCAAAGAGTTGGTTGTAGGTGGGGCTACCTCTAGTATCCTATATAATGAATTACACAAAAAAATAATAACAGCGAGGCCTTGACTCATACATAGCATGTCGCCTCCACAAGTATGGTTGGTATAATAATACATCACAAACATCAAGAGGTGCAACATAACACAATACCTCATCTGTGAAGCGCTTGATGCTGTAGGGAAGGCAGCATTGTTGGCAGACTCAGAGATCTCATATTTTGTGAAGCACCTAATATTGTACGGCTGCAGGTGTGGTGAAGTTGGTAGGCTCAACCGCTTCATGACCTCTACTAAAATGAGGCTCTTTTGGTTCCCACTGTCAACAATGAATTATAGCGGTGAACCCTTCACCCACATCTACAAGTGGAAAAGACGCTCCCCCTACTCTAGATCTTCGGGCTCATTATTTTGGACCTTGGCAGTGGAAACAGTGGCACTGGGCTCCGCATCAATGATTTGTTTCCCTTTGTCATTCCCCTTGTTCGGTTCTGACTCAGGGTTGAAACATGCATCTGATTTTGATGCCTTGAACTCAACCATCAGCGACTTCTTGGTCTGACACTCACTTGTGTTATGAGTAGGGCTCTTATGGAACTCACAACACTTTCCTGTGCCCTTCTTTGACTTCGTGGTGTTGTTCTTTTCTTACAGCTTCAACAGGTTGTCTTGGGTCACCCCAGCTTGGCTTTGTTCTTTGGTCTTTGGATTCACAAATCCAAAGTCTCTCTTCTTCTATTTAAACTTATGCTTAATCTTGATAGTGTATCGCTATGTCATTCTGAGCAAGGATATGTTCAAGAACTCCATCTCATATTGGATGTATCTATGTAGGCAGCCACAGTATTTGAGTACCAAATGTAGCTAAGAATCATTTATACCCAACTTTGTGCAAAGGGTATGAAAAATATTTGTGAACTCAGCACATCCTAGTCCCTTCCTTGTCACAGCATGGTCCACTTTATGTATTTATCCTCATAGCTTTTGACAGGGTATTACTGCTCCTTGATGGCATCCTGGAATGAATTCGAAGTGGTTGCTACTGAAAATAGTTAGCCCATACTTTCATCCCTGTGCTTGTAGTAGGTTTCCCACCAATCCTTGACATGGGGGGTTGCTTTGAGAAGAGCGAAAGTAATCTTTTCCTGACTGGAAAAATCAAGAACAAAAAAATACCCTTCTAGTAGATTTAACCATTTATCTATGGCATCTGCATCTATCTGACCCTCAAATATGGGGATTTCAAAATTAACTTGTACCTTAAAGAGTGTGCCATTTCTAGAGGAGTTGTTGGAAGTAGCTGCATCGCCCCTGCATATCTGCTGAAGGATTTGGGCAAAGTTGTCCATCATCGCATTCCTTTGTCGTTGGAGGGCCTCTTCGAGCAAGATTTTGATAGGATCTCCTACCGTCTCATCTTTATTTTCATCCATCATGGGAGGTCATTGGGATTTGCGAGACTGGTCTTGCAAAGGTTTGACTAGTTTAAGCCCTAACTCCTTATATCCAAACCTTGTTGGGGACATGCAAAGAAAAATAGGGAAAGAGAAGACCGCTCTAATACCACTCATCTGAATTTAAAAAAGAACGCAATAAAGTACATAAATAACCATAAATACAAAGATGCAACATAAATGATACTTCATTTCATTAATGTAAAATATTGAAATATGCTTACAAACAGAACTGGAAATAAACTAGCGCGAGTGATGGTAGCTTTTCTCTGAGGAGAGATGTGCTAGCTACCTGCCTCTGAACTATGTTAAAATGAGGCTTGAAGGCCTATTTATTGTTGAGAAATAGTGGAGAACCCTAACATCCAAAAACCTAACCCTAGGAGATGAAATGCCAAACTGTGGGCCCCGTTTTGGGTAAATTGGTACATCAACTTCCCAGGGTCGTAACTTTGACATACAATCTCCGTTTGACGTGCACAATACCTCGTTAGAAATATCTATCCATGGACTACAAATTTTGAGTGAGGAACATCAAACTATAATGGATGTTGCTCCCTATTTTCCCAAGAAACATTGTTTAGGGCCTCAAAATGGCTCTAGAAGTTCAAGACCCGAAAAATTGCAAAAAATATTAAATTGTGCTACAATCAAGGAAATTGAAACGCTGAAAGAGACAATTGTGGGGGTCCAAGTGGTATAAGGGGGTGGCCACCAACATCCACTTGGATCAGCTACTAATGCTCAAACATATATATTGTATTGTTTTGAAATATGCCACTGTGTAGAGACAACATATACCATTATGTTGTGGAAAGACCATACAAATTGTTGAGCAAAGAAAATTGCATAGAGAAAGCACATATATGTGTATTCCAAGAGTATAAAAAGTCCAAATATCAACCACACATTGTGCCAAAACCATTGTACACATACAATTCTAAGGCCATCCATACATTGTGTCGAGACCATACACCCATGTAAGAACATATTACAATCATAGTGACCATACCAGGAGCTATCATGAGCCATTAAATTTAAAGTGAGACTAAGAATGAGACCTTATGAATCCAATGTGAGTCAGGATGAGACCATCATATTGATCTAAGGTCACTATCATTACAAATATCGAAAAACAATACCATTACAAAATTTTGAAGTCAATTCCATTACAAAGATCCTATAGCATAAGACCTTAGAGAGAGAGTAAAGGAACTATAGATGTGCTAGTCTTGTAGCCTCAAACATGTCAGAGAGAGAATAGATCATCATAGTAATGTGATATACTAAAGTAGACATGTAACATAAGTCCTTAGCCAATGTGAGAGAGGGAGAGAGATGAAAACCTCAAACCAATTTGTCCATCTGAATTGCATTTTGTGATCAAGTTTATGGGGTTTGTATAAGTGTTGATCTTTGAAAAATGGTCACGATCCTTGGAGGAATCCAACATGACCTATTCGAGGCCGACATTAAAATTATGAGGGAAATATAATAATTCAAATAATCTTTTATTTTCAAAATTAATATTTCTTTCATCCAGTCAATTGTATCCGACATAATGGCGTTCTTCTATATTTGATCCAATTTATTAGGGAATTTTTCCGTGGCTTTTATATTTAACACCTCCTCATAAATAGGATCTAAAATTTAAATAAAACCCACAATATTAACATAACACACCAAATAGGTAGTAGTGATATAATCTAGAAACCTCTACATTTCTCCATTATTCTAACCCTCCCCCTTAATGGAGAAATGTGTTTTGTACCACACCTAACAAAATTCTAAATGACTTATATTTTTCCTTCCCAAGAGGCTTTTTGAATATGATAACCACGTTATGATTTGCATTACAATAAATTAAAGTAATTTCTTTAGACTGCATCTTTTCCCTAACAAAATGGTAATGAGACTCAATATTTTTTTTATCTTGCATGATATACATGATTGTTGGTGGAGCTTTGATTGTCATACTTAATAATTTTATACCTTTTATTTTCTTCTCCAACATTTTGAGAATTCGCCACAACTAAATTGCTTCACATGTAACACTATGAAAAGTCTTATATTTAGCTTCAGATGATGATAATGAAACAACTGGTTGTTTCTTATTGCTCAATTCCATCATCCTAGATCCAATGCTAAATGCATCATGAATTTCATTTTATGTCATCACGGCTCTCGGCCCAATCTCAATCAAACCGAGTTTCCACCTCAACATCAAAAACAGCAGTATATTTAATACCATAATTAATAGTCTCCTTAAGATACCAAAGGACACTCTTTGGTTCTTTCCAATGGTTTTCAAGAAGAATGGCCATAAACTAGCTCAACATGTTGATTGAATATGCAATATCTAGTCTACTTACAATGAGATAGTTCAACCTTCCCACTAATTGTCGATACAATGTGCCATCCACCTCTCATGTTCCATCATCACTATATAGTTTGAAATTCTATTCTAAAGGTATTGACACTTCTTTACATTGATCCATTTTCAACCGTTTTTGTTCTCTGGTTTATTTACTCTCTATAACAATAGTATGTCCAAACTCTGTCAATACCTCAAGACATGAACAATAATCCAATTTATCAAGGTATTTCATTTCAAACACCTATGAAAGATACCCTTTAACTTCATCAATAAATTTATAGGCATTTCCTATAATTATAAATCATTAACATAAAGAAAAATCAAAATAACTTGACCCTTTTGCTATGTTTTAACATAGATATTAGGATCACTTTTACTTTTATAAAACCCTTTTGAAGAAAGAAGGTATCAATCTTTTCATACCATGATCTTGGTACTTGCTTCAACTCATATAAATCTTTCTTTAATTTACAAACAAGCTGTTCAGGTCCCCTTTTAACTAAGATATACTTCTTTTAGTTCCCCATTCAAAAATACAGACGTAACATCCAGCTGATGAAGTTTCCATTTATGTTTCAATTCATCATACTTTCTTTTAAAACAATCTCTAGAATGATGTACAGGCTTGCCATAATAATAACATTTCATTCTAACATCACCCTTCTAAGTTATCATACCTTGTTGAGGTTTTGTATAAGATGGTTTTCCAAACAATGACTTTCTTTGTGGTGGTTTTTCTCCTTTGATTCTTTCCCATGGTTTCTACTCGGAGTTTTGTTTTCTCTTCACCATTAATGTGAGATCTAGATTTTGAGGCCTCATATTTCTTTGTCTTTCTTCCTCCTGCATTAATATACATGCAATTCCTTAAAAGTGGGAGGTTTATCCTTTGCTGCAAGGCCTTTAATGAACATCTTATATTTGTCTAACATTCCATTTAAAGTTATAGTTACAAGATTAGTTCTAGATACGAATTCCCCTATGTGTCGCAACTCATCTTTCAAATCTTTAATCCTTGAAATAAAATTACTAATAGTTTCACTTTCTTCCATCTTAATGGAGGGGAAGTTACTTTTCAGAGAGAAGATCTGATTTGTATGTTTAAATTCATACAAATCCTCTAGTGCAGTCCACATATCATTAGAGGTCTTGTAATCTTGAATATGGGGAATGATACTATCCTTCACGAATATCCTTAATATTCCCAATCTTGAATTGATGCGGTAATTTCACCTGCAACCACATTTGCTTTCCCTTCCACTTGCAATCTACTACACATTACAACCTTCCATTAATGTTTGCCACCGCTTAAACATAAAATTTACGTAATTGGACCATTTAGCTTATTAACCACATTTAAATAGATTTTTCCAATAAAATTAACCATGATTAAAAAAAAAAAAAAAACCCGGACCTTACAGAACTCGATCCTCAAAAAAAACTTATAGAGTCTGACTAACACATAAGCACATAAACTCAACACATATTTCTTCAATTTCTTAGAAAAATTGGCCACTCCTCATGCTTCCTCAGATTCCATGCATACGATTGGGAAAATTGTGAAGGTTTCCTTACTCTTTGCAAGTACAACATGGTTCTTTCTTAAACTGGATAGCATATTGGCATTACACAATGTTTACCTCACCACACCACTAATCTCGATAGGTCCACATTCCATGCAAAGAGAAGTAGAAATGAACGTCAGGAATATCGACAAACAATATGGTGGTTGAATGACACAATTAGCAGGGCGCATAAATAAAAAAAAATTCCATTCTTCATAAAAAAATGTCTTCATTAAAAATAAAGACGTTTATATTTACATAATTCAAACCAGACATAAAGCAACAAAATACCAAGAAACCCACCAAATATAAAGATAACAAAACAAAACCTCCTTAAAAACAAAATGTAAATAAAAAATAATTTACATAAACGATTCGTACAGGACAACCCAAACATTCACCACACACAAATGATATCACAAATGATTCTGGAAACTCCACACTAGTCCAAAATGAGAAATCAAAAAAGAAGAGTTGTGCCATGGAAGCCCCGACATCATCGCGACCAATGTTGTAATGTCCTACGGTTTTGCCCGAAGTGCGACCGCATTTGGCGACGAGCGACCGTGGGTGAGCGACTGGTTGGAGAGCGAGTTGCAGTTGTGCGACGGTCATGCGATGAAGTGTGCGAAAAACATATGCAACGATATGAGGAGAGCGTTGGTTTATATACACCTTGGAGCGTTGAACGATTTGGTTTTAGGCCAAATTACGATGGAAGCAAAGCCGACATGTGTTGTGGGTGTTTGGCAATGAAGTAAGGGGTGTGCACAAGCATTGGGCAAGTCGGCCGGGTGCCAGACTTAGCCCCCACGCTTGGTCTATATTTTGGAAACGTTGGAGAATTTTATCATTACATTCGATCATCACATATTCACACAAGAAGTAGAAGTGCACAATTCTAGTGTGCAAGACAAGAAGGTGGAGGTGCAAGTCTCATGCCCCCATCCTTGGGCTAGTCGCATGGTGGAAGGTTGCACTTGGTGTTGGGTAAAGGTGCGGGCATGGTGCACCTGGTGATTGGGTGAGGTGTGCATGGTGAACGTGTAGCGCCTGTTTGTGCTAAGTCTTGGCATGGGTGTCTTGGTGGTTCAGGTGAGCGCCCGCCCATCGTGCAAGTGTGCACGAAGATGAACGAAGGAAGGCAACCGAGTTTGCCTTGATTGTAAAATTGGCTAACTATGAAACTTCGTACTTCCAAGTATACTTGTAAAAGCTTGTAACATTGAAGATTGTATAATATATATTTCGGGGAGATTCATTGTTCAGGGAGTTGCCCCTCCTTTTATACTGTGCAATTGTGTTCATCGTTTATAATTGCTCTTGATAATGAATGTGTATGGGTGTTCATTGGTATAAAGGATAACATAATAATACTTGGTTGAGAATCACAAGCTAAGTAGGAATAAGTGGTTAGGCGTAGTCCATGAGCACAAGTATTGGTGAAAAGAAAGTGTTCGGTGGTGCCGCACCTCGCCAAGAGCGGTTGAAAGACTACCGCCAGCATGGGGGCGTGACAGTTGGTATCAGAGTAGTGAACAGGTTCAGGTGTTGAAGCATTGAAGCTGATACACAGCTTGACAGTTGGTATCAAAGCAGGCTGATGACCAGGTTGATGAAGAAGTGACTGTGGTGACAGGTACTTGCAGGGGAAAGAAGTTGGTGAAACACTTCCTGATAAGTGTTGAATCAAGGACTTGGGTTGCAGGTGAAGCTGTTGTATGGTCAAAACTAGATTGCAAAGAAGGAAGAGGCTATTAGCAATGGCTGAATCTCATATTGGGTCTAGTCATGGTCCGAAGGACACCACTCTTGGGTTTATTGAAAAAGAGTTGGAGAAAGTGGAGGACTTGGAGACTTACTGAAATAAGAAGATTAACTTGGTCGTGAAAGAGCAAGAGGCAACTTTGAAGATGAAGGAAGAGCTCGATGAACTCCAAACTCAACATGAGTACACTGATATTATGTGTACACAACTTGAAGCAAGGGTCAAGGAGGTTGAAGAAGCAAGGGACCAGAGTCTTGAAGAGATCGTGGGCTTGAAGAAATCTCTTGACGAAGCTAGAGATGAGATCACGGTGTTGAAGAAGGCCATGAGGCATGGCTCAGGTGGAGGAGTGCCTCATGTGAAAGTCAAGGAATCAGAATCTTTCGATGGTACAAGGAGTGTAAAGACTCTTGGCAACTTTCTATGGGACATGGAGCAATACTTAGAATGGTTGGGTCTATCTGATGATGAGACGAAGGTCAAAGTAGCTGCTCAGTTCTTGACAAAGGATGCTAAGATGTGGTGGCGAAGACGGATGGGCTAGATTTCCAGTGGCAGTGCTAGTGACATCACTTCATGGGATGAGATGAAAGGAGCTTTGCAAGCCCATTTCAGTCCTCAAGATGAAACGTGGGAAGCAAGGATGAAGATAAAATTCATAAAGCAAACAGGGAACCTTCAAACATATCAGTGGGAGTTTGTAAGTGTGGTCCTAGAACTTCCTGACATGGCGGAGAGGGAGAAGGTGTTCAATTTAATTATTGGGTTGAAGCCTTGGGCACGCAATGAAGTGAAGAGACAGAGGATTAGAACACTTGAAGAAGCTTTTGTTGTTGTGGATAGGTTGGTGGAGCATTATGATGAGACTTTTGATGATAGGAAGAAGAAGTCCGACAAGCTGAAAGATAAGAAGAAAGAAGATGCTTCAAAATCGGATGACAGTTCAAAAACGAAGAAAGTATTGAAGTGTTGGATATGTGTTGGACCACATACAGTGAAGCATTTCCCTTCTAAACCGAAAGTGGCTGCGATTGCACAATCTAATGCGAAGAATGAAGAAGGTTCTGTGGGGATGATGCAGATACTTGGTGTTGTTGTTGCTACAGAGATGATCTCTTGGAAGGATCCTGATAGGAAAAAGTTGGAGTATGTTCGGATGAAAGTTGGAGATGCTGATATACTCACTGTGGTGGATAGTGGGGCTTCTCACAACTTCATGGGAGAAGATACTGCGAGAAGGATTGGGCTGAAATTTGTACCGATCAAGGCACAAATGAAGACAGTGAATTCTCCTCTGGATGAAGTTCTTGGTGTGGCTGAAAAGGTGGACACAACAATTGGTGAATGGATAGGGAAGGTTGACTTCACTATAGTATGGATAGATGACTATGAGGTTGTGCTGGGAATGGAATTCATGAAACAATTTGATGTTATGATTGTTCCACATTTGAAGAAGTTGTACATTTACGATGGAAGGGAAGATGTACCCATTGGTGTGCCTACCATTGGAGTAACAAGGCCTGATTGTAAGTTGGCAGTGATGAAAATGGAGGATGAGAAGCGGATGGATGGCATGAGTAAGCGGTTCTCCATGGTTGAGACAAAGCTTACCGACTAGTCATTGGTCATCAGGACACTTTCAGATAGTATCTTGGATCTGTCAAGAAGGCTAGAAGTGGTTGAGGATGATGATGATGATGATGATGAGGCATATGTGAGGTCGAATGTCCGAGAGGAGGATCGGGTCATTTATCTACAGAGGATGGAGATTGAGGATCCTGATAGATGGATTGAGATGATTAGTGAGGGTGGGCCTTCAGGCTCTACTCCCTCCACATCTTCTTAGATGGACAAGAAGATGGGGCTCATTGTTAGCTTCTCATGGCAGTCAGTCCTTTAAAACAGGTTGCAGTATGACAGATGGCGCAGGGATGGCTTGGCATCAAGCATCATGACATGTTGCAGATGGGATGGAGTTTCCATGGACCTGAGCATGGTGAGATTCTTGGTGAGTCCGGGATGTGACAAAATCCGAGATAGACTGGTGAAGGCATAAGGAGGAACATTCTTATGATTTGAGTGTGAAAGTTGGACTGATCACCCGACTAGTTCGAGTCATGAGGGCTAGCAGTGTACCAGAGAGATGTTGGCATCAGGCAGATGAGGAAGACAGTTCACAAGATGAGGACGACACATGGTGGAGATGGTAGTTCTACATATGTTGCAGGGATGTTTGCAGTATGTGGAGGAGTTGACGTCATGGACTGAGGATGAGACAGACATTGGTTTTGATCTTGGTGGATGGATACCAGGATGGTATGTTTTCGAGGACGACAACGACTTCAGGTGGAGGAGGATGTAACGTCCTGCGGTTCTACCCAAAGTGCGACCGCATTTGGTGACAAGCGACCATGGGTGAGTGACCAGTTGGAGGGTGAGCTGCGGTTGTGCGACGGTCATGTGATGAAGTGTGCGACAAACATATGCAACGATATGAGGAGAGCGTTGGTTTATATACACCTTGGAGTGTTGAAGGAATTGGTTTGAGGCCGACTTACAATGGAAGCAAAGCCAACATGTGTTGTGGGCATTTGGCAATGAAGTAAGGGGTGTGCACAAGCGTTGGGCAAGTCGGCCGGGTGCCATACTTAGCCCCCACGCTTGGTATATATTGTGGAAACATTGGAGCATTTTATCATCACATTCGATCATCACATCTTTGCACAAGAAGTAGAAGTGCGCAGTTCTAGTGCGCAAGACAAGAAGGTGGAGGCGCAAGTCTCATGCACCCATCCTTGGGCTAGTCGCACGGTGGAAGGTTGCACTTGGTGTTGGGTGAAGGTGCGGGCAAGGTGTGCCTGATGATTGGGTGAGGCATGCACGGTGAACGTGTAGTGCCCGTTTGTGCTAAGTCTTGGCGTGGGTGTCTTGGTGGTTCGGGTGAGCGCCTGCCCATCGTGCAAGTGTGCACGAAGCTGAACAAAGGAAGGCAACTGAGTTTTCCTTGATAGTAAAATTGGATAAGTATGAAACTTAGTACTTCCAAGTATACTTGTAAAAGCTTGTAACATTGAAGATTGTATAATATATATTTCGGGCAGACTCATTATTTAGGGAGTTTCCCCTCCCTTTATACTGTGCAATTGTGTTCATCGTTTATAATTGTTGTTGATAATGAATGTGTATGGGTGTTCATTGGTATAAAGGATAACATAATAATACTTGGTTGAGAATCACAAGCTAAGTAGGAATAAGTGGTTAGGCATAGTCCATGAGCACAAGTATTGGTGAAAAGAAAATGTTCGGTGGTGCCACACCTCGCCAAGAGTGGTTGAAAGACTACCGTCGGCCTGGGGGCGTGACAAATGCCCTCCAATATTTCAAGCACCAGGATGACTGTAATAGTGGTCGATCGTATCTATTTCCACTAACTCGAGCTTTCTCTAGCATGAAAAAAAGACTTAATATGCAAGCACCACTTGGCGAACTCTCTGTCCAAAAATTCCTTCGATGATAATTCTCCGCCCAATGGAGGATCATCCACACATAGCAGGATCCTCTTAATGGTGTCCTCCCTGCCAATAAACACCTCTCCTGAACAACATACAATTCCAATTCTCAAAAACAAAAATGAAGACGATTAAACAAATCAAATCGGTCTCCTCAGCCACAACATAGAATCGCTCCACCGAAAAGATAGATATACCATAGCACATAAGCAGCTGATAACACTTACAACATTGGTTCTCCTCAATCACACAGCGGCCTCTCAAGCAACATCGATCTATCACACAAAAAACTCAGCCACTTTCGATACTCCAACTTGATGCTCTGTTATTAACATAGAGGTGAGGCACAAATCAAATTTGGAGGTTGCTTACACTTGCAATTTGATTCAATTAGCAAAAAAAACATGTACATATATAGGATCACAAATTAGTTGAAGAGTTTGAACAATCTCCTCGTAAATAAAATCTAAGAAATAAACAAAACACATCCTAACACAACAAATAAAGGGCTAATAATTAT
Organism: Pinus taeda; assembly: GCA_000404065.3. NCBI lineage: Eukaryota > Viridiplantae > Streptophyta > Pinopsida > Pinales > Pinaceae > Pinus > Pinus taeda. Next base: position 40,163 of record APFE031470284.1, on the reverse strand, counting down.
TAATCTAGAAAACTCTAAATTTCATCATTATTCTAAGTTATTTTGAAATGGATGTCTAATTTTAGTGATTTGAATATTATTGGAAAGTGAATACAGGGAATATTGTATTATAAAATGCAAAAACAATTGAAAACTAATAATAATTGAAAAGTGAATATTATTGTTAAAGTATTGAGGTTGTTAGTGGACCATTTCTATCGTAACTCAACTCAAAATTCATTAAAATAGATATATTTCATAGAGATGAGGATAAATAAAAATTAGTACTATGAATTGGTTGAGTATGGTAAAATATATTTTAATGAGTTCTTCTGTGTTATTATCTTTATGAGTTTTTTTGTGTTATTTTTTTATTTGTCTAGTAAAAAATCGAGTAGGAATAAAAGCTTTTATGAAGATACCAGATTATTGGTTAGATCTAAATAAATTGAATAACTATTTTGAAATAAATGTTTTAGACTTTCACAAATGAGGAAATGTATAACATTTAAGATGAGTTTAAGGTGTATTTTAAGAATAGGTTTGATCAATTATGTTAGTTCCAATCACTTAATGATTATGTCATTAAGGAGGTAAAGGACTCCAAGGAACAAAAAGAAGTATGGTAGGAAATTGATCAAGGAAAGATAATAGGATATGTAGATTACGAAACCAAAATATAAAGCATCTCAAGATATCAATATTGTGAGATTCTTTATTCTTTTTTGAATCTTCTTATAGTCCCTTTTTACATTGTGTTACCTATGAGAGCATTCATTCATAAAGAAAGTGATCAACAAGTTTAACCATTCATGTTCATAGAAAGAATCACATGAGCAACACACACATTTGACACCATTTTTTTCAAGTGGAAACCCCGAGGGAAAAAAACACTAATTTTTTTGTTTGTTTATGATGTAATTTAAGCACCTACTAAATTATATCAGTGTGTTTGTGAGTACCCACTCACAAGAGGCACCGAACCCCTTAGGTTAGCAAGAACCAAATTTCAAAGAGGCACCAACCTCTTCTGAATGTAGACACCAACTTGCTCTTGCCACTTTTCTACTATTTCATACAATTTTCAAACTAAAAACAGAGGCATATACAATTATGAGTAAAATACCAATTTGGTTGGTTACAAACTCAAATTCTTCTCTCAGTCCACTAATGTTCCACAGACTCCCTTTGGTCTCACACGGCTTCTCTTTTCTCGTTGGTCAAGCAACATATCCTTAGCACTCTGCCTTCTCTCGCATTGGCTATTTGCTTCACCCTCCTCAGCTCTTCCCTATGTATTCTTCTCATAGCACACTCTCATCTCACACAACACTCCACTCCGACAATACACGTTGCCCCCATATTTCTCGATGGAAATCAATGGTTTTGATCTTTTGATGCACACTGCACAATGGTGTCTGTGTCCATACTGCTTAAGTGTACTTCGATATGGATCCTCTTATTATTGTTTTGTGTGTTGTTTGAAACTTGTCCATGGAATTAAACACAAAAATGGGATTTCGAGTTCTTTTACTAACTCCCTGCGTAAGTCTTCATACTAGGAATTTAATCGTAGGTTGCCTGCACACTCTACAGTGACTCGCACGCTTATTTATTACTACGCAGAGCTTGATAGCACTCGGGAATGGCCACCCTATTCATCATTTAAATCTACCTAACGTGCATGTGAATCAACTGGTTTCTTTCTCCATTCCTTCAACTTTTCTTTGCTAAATGTGGTCCTTGTTTCCTTGTTTTACTGCCTTTTGCAGATTTAGTAACTCCATCAACCAGCTTTATCACACTGCATTTAATTCTTCAATTGTTGACTCATACATCCATTGAGCTCACTGCACTACCTCAACAGAGCTCCAACATATCGTAACTTACACAACCAAAATGTTACGATATTGCACAACTCTGATATCCTTAGGCACCTTGGACCTTAGCTCCTTATGCATTTTATTTCTCATACGTCTGGGCCTATGAACGTCAACTTAGTGCTATATAATATCCCCTTTATATCATAACTACTACGAAGTCCTGATCGTGTCTTAGCTCCCTATGTTTAGCCCTTGGTTGCGTTTTGCTCCAAATGACCATGTGCCAGATAATAGCATGGCCCCCTTTATCATAACTTTCAAACATCATTTGCATTGGAGTTAAGATATCCTCATCCTCTGATACACTAACCTCTAATATGCTGACATCATTTTCCACATCATCTTCTTGAAGCCAATGGCATCCCACCATTTGTCCTACTAGAGGAGAGAGAAAGAATCTTGATTAACATTTGTTTTTAGAACAAAATCCTTTGTTATCACTGTTAATCTTCCCTCAGCACTTTAACAATATCGGCAACACTGGATATCATACATTATTAAAATACAAATGTTAAGAAGTTTTGATATTTCAATAGGATCTGATATCCCATATTCCAATGGACTCTGATATTCCAATATCACATGCTCCGATGTAATGATATTCTCTTATCTTTGATATCCGGATGCTTCCATGGCCCTATACTCTAGGGTTCTGATATCAGGTTTTGATGTGCTCCGACCACTGATATCCATCCTTCCTCTTTGTTGACCTCCAATATAGCCTCCTCTGATGTGTTGACCTCAGATATTTCAACCTTCTTAGGACTTCAAGTCCCTGAACTTTAGTAGACCATAACATTTGATATAGGAGTCCATTTTTAGGCTTCCATACAACGCCGAAAAACTATTTCAGAGCACTTTCCAATGGATAAGTCTTGATGTAGGCTTTGAGCCCATCTGCTACCTACAAAATGGATTCAAATTATCTTTCATTCTTTCTTCTTTGACTCTTCTTCTTTTTCTTGGAATCCTAAACTTCCAACCATCATAGTCATCATTTTATGGCCTCTCTAGTAAGCCTACTACTATGATGGTTCTCTACATGAAGCTTGCAACTATCATAGGGTTCCTCCTGAGCTTGGACTATCAATCATCATTATAGTCATCATTTTATGGCTTTTAAATAAGCCTTCTATTATGATTATTCTCTACCAGAAGCCTGCATATACCATGGGATTCCTCCTTGATTCCCAAAGACCATGTTGATCCTAGCTGACATCAATGTCAACACTATCACAACCACTGGCCATGCAAACACTGCCAATTGTCCAACAGTTAACATACTCAAGAGACTCAATAAACAAATAATGAATAATATCATTTTGTTTTAGGAAGTAATCCATTTCAATCACATGAAAAGAGATAAAATTATGCTCATACATATTGACATGGAAACCAACTTTGATAATGAAACATATATTATTTTATCTTCCATGTCCTGCATAGTCTTAGATTCTACTTTGATTTTAATCGTTTTATATCTTCATTCATTAGAACTCCTTTGAACTCTCCTTTTGTCAATGGGTATCCTCTCATTTCTCTAGAGCAATAACATAAGATAGGTCTTCCTTCTCTCTATATTTATATACATTACAATGTCAAAATCACTTAGAAGGATATTATAAGATGAGCATGATGATACAAAAGTTATATAAGTTCAAACTATAAGAAAAACCAAACATATAGATCAGTTTAAATTTGTGGATGATAATGTTTTATAGGATGAGCATCTACCATATTAGTGAGAATATCCAAAATAATTTGTATCTATGTACTCATCTTTATGGGTTTTAAATGGTTATAACAAATATTATATCTATGCTTATAATACGACCAATGACTTCCTGCTATCACTTCTAATATTTTCCATTCTTGACATAAATATAGCTGGGCATCTTTCAAATATCTTAATTTGAACATATATTTGCATTCATACTCTAATACATAATAGCACGTTATAAAAATAATCATTTATGAAAGCGTTCAATAGGGAGCACATTAGTAAAATACTATAAGGGAAGGGGTCCCTATCAAGTTAGTGTTATCAAAATTTAAATTCTTCCATAATTTAGATATACTAACTCTTGTCAATATAAAATAATAAATATTGAAAGAGACACTAATGTTTTTTTGGGTAGAGAGGCAAGAAAGGTAGTGATATATTTCATCTAGTTAATTGGACTATTGTTTGCTCTCATAAATCTCATAGATTACTTGGAATTAGGGACATTTCATTGATGAAACTAATGATTGGAGAAGAGATCATATAGTATTTGACTACAAGAAATTCTAAGCAGTGGGAGAGAGATAGACCTAGAAGATGCTTCATATGATTAATGAAAAGATTCTTAGAAACAAGCCATGACATTCTTGGTAAGGGATGGTTCCCTTAATTGGCAACTCTTAAAATATTTATTTTAGTTTTTAAATCCAAATTATCATAGCCTCTTGAAAATGTAAGAGTAGTTGATACATGGACATAGTGAATTATGGGAAATCGTTTGATTAAAATTCCAATTCATAAACTTCCTAAAGGTATATCAATATTCCTAGTGAAAACTAACACTTTTTGACATAACTAAATGGTCCTTAAACTATTTATATAATTGTTGGAATTTTGGAAACTTACCTATTCATTTCTCTCCTATTCATTAGTTGATAAACAATGTTATACAAAATATACAAAGAATGTAGTCCTCTTGTATTCAAAGAGCTTTAGCAACAATTGATTATGTTGCCAAGAAAGGTTATGAGCTTCAACTATTTGACTTATCCACCCCCGTAGGACTAAAATATGGAATCTATATGGAATCCCGAAAATAAACTTTTTTGTTGGATGTTTTTGCTACGAAAATTTTGACAATGGAAGATTTGGAAAAGAAAGGAATTCATGGCCCATCTAGATGCATTCTATGTTTGAGAAGTGTATAAATCAATTCTAACAATCTATAAATCAATTTTGACAATACACAATTAAAGGGTCTCAGAATAATTTTCATATGACAAATTCCTCAAAAACCTTATTTGAAAAATGTTGTTATTTTTACTATGGATCCCTCTATAATAAACATATTTTGAAATTCTTGTGGCCACCTTTACCTAAATATAAATAATGAAAACTGTGACTAGCAAAGATACGATGATCTTCTAACATGATTTAAACAAGCTTGAACTTGTAGCTATAAGAGCCATGTCCATTTTGGTGGAGTACATCGATGTTAAAGGATTTCATCCTTTTGTATCAAAAGCACTTGATCATGAAAATAAGAAATAGATGGAATAACTTAGTATATCCTATCGTTCTAACTATCCCATAGGAGTAACTTCCCAATATCATGTTGCTATGTTCGCTTGAATAAGGAGGACTTTTAGGAACGGGAAGGTAAATAATCCTCTTTCTCCCCATATTTCGGTTTCATTTTCTAGAAGAATATTGGGGTGGAAGGTGCAATTTGTGGTATTATTAAACCCTAGAGGAACATTGCCATCATCATACTCTTGAGGCCTAGGAAATCACTCCAATAATCTAGTAGAAGCATATGGATGTTTTCAAGAATTGGAAATAACAAAGTTTCTCAATATCAATAGCTTGATCATGGTTGCATAATGTATTATCATCATTGGATATATGTGACATAAAACTTCATGATGTGATCTTATTCTTGCTTCTATGCTAATAAGGATATATGATCTCAACTCTTCATTCAACAATCTCAGGTTTTTCCACGTCTTGAGAGACAATAATTTTGAAATGATTCCATATGAATATTTCATGACTAAAAAATGGAAGGGACCTTAGGCATCAATTATTTTGGTTTAATATGAATCTATCACTTAATAATTTATTTAGTACACTTGAAAATCCATTTAATTGAAACAATTTTATTGTTAGGATCATCACCTAATTTAATCTTGTTAGGTGTGTGAAGAGATATCCTATTTATGGTCACATGCAATAATCGCACGAGAAACATTTATTTTATTCACTAGTAGAATTGATTTATAACTATTTCTTCTTATTCAACCATAAAGAAATAAATCCCTAGAGTATAGTTTCAGTTTAGCAATCAAATGTGAAACTAGCTCCAACAAAATAAGAATGTACATAAGTATGAAGCTTCTTAGTGTTTTTATATCTAATACTTGCTAGATATTTTCTTTAAACTAATTAGCTAAATACATTGTTATGAAACCAGCTCATAAAAATATAAAAAAGATAGATTAACGACTTCAAAATCAGGCTCTTCGAGGGGGAAACCTCCTCTAAATCACACAAATGAACAATTCTTGGATGATAGAAATGACAAGACCTCCTTTATATATATAGGAGTCCAAGGGGTCCCAATACAATCAAAGCCTACATAACAATAATATTGTAGGGGGCCAACAATAACAAAAGTGGGCTTCTATGGGGCATAATAATAATAACATGGGGACTATATAGGCACAATAATAAAATAGGAAGGTTGCACTAGCAACAATAAGGGGTTACAGTAGTAGTATAGTTACCTAACATGCCCCTCTCCTTCAAAAAGTGATGTCCTCAATGCTTGAGTAGTTTTGGATGCTTCTATATAAAATTTTCATCCTTCCATGTGGAATCTTGAGCGGGTAAGTTCTTCCACTTGATGAGATATTCTAAAATTGATTAATTTCATAGCTATCAATTTCTTGTTTTTGTGACTGCTTCCGGTTCCAATATTTCCTTCCTCTTCAAATTCTGGCAATATTGTTTGAACTAGAATCTTCTCACCTATAACCTTCTTTAATAATGAAATATGGAAAACTGGGTGCACTTGGGAAGATGCAGGAAGCTCCAACTTGTATGCCATCGTACCAATCTTTTGTAACACCTTGTACGAACCATATTACTTTGGTGATAATTTATTATCCTTCTTAGCTTGCTTGAGGGATATTTTTTTGTATGGTTGTAGTCATAGAAATATCCAGTCACCTACATAAAAACTTCTTTCACTGTGATGTTGATCTGCCTGTTGTTTCATTCTATTATGCGCTAAAGTGAGGTTATCATTTAAGAGTTTCAGAAATTGTTGTTGATGCTTGATGTGATCTTCCACTGCTTGAACCTTATAATTTTCTTTTAGAGATGATGTGATGGACGATGGAAGATATTCATAAAGTACCATAAATGGGGTCATTTTGGCTACAATATGGAAAGAAGTGGTATACCACCATTCAGCCATAGGCAACCACTTGACCCATTATGTCTGTTTATCATATAAAAAGCAACAAAGATATCCTTCCAAACATTTGTTCACTATCTCTGTTTTCCCATTAGATTTAGGATGATAAGATTAACTATGAGCTAATTGATTAACAAAATATTCCACTTCTTATACTCCAAAGAAACATTTGGAGCTTTTTGCATATAATTGTTTCTCCTCCAATAGTTTGAGCAACCTGTCAACATGTTGAACATGATCCTTCCAAGAGTTGTTGTAGATTAGTATATCATCAAAAAATACTAACACAAACTTTCTAAGGAAGGGTTTGAAAATGGAATTCGTCAATTATTGAAATGTAGAAGGTGCATTGGTAAGGCTAAAAGGCATGACCAAAAATTCATAATAACCCTCATGAGTTCTAAATGTTGTTTTCATAATGTCTTCATTCTTCATTCTGATTTGATGATGTCCTGAACGAAGATCCAACTTGGTGAACTAAATTGATCCATGTAATTCATCCAATAATTCATCAATGATAGGAATGGGAAATTTATCTTTAATAGTGAGCTTGTTGAGCTCCCTATAATCTGGACACATGCACCATGATCCATCCTTCTTTCACACCAATACTACTAGAGCAGAGAAAGAAATTTGACTAGGCTGAATTATACCAATCTCTAGCGTTTTTGCAACCATACATTAAATTTCACTCTTTTGGGCATAGGAATATTTGTAAGGCCTGATGTTTGGAGGAACAATTCCTGGAATCAAATGAGTAGCATGATCATGATCATGAATAGGTGGGAGGCCCGTGGGAGTCTCAAATACCTTCAATTGATTGTCCAAGACTTTTTGGAGATCTAGAGAAATAGATGATTTTGATGTGGGAACCTCTGTCGAACATAATTATGCAATTACGCCTTAGTGTTCTTTATTTTGAAGCTTTGTCATTCCGTTTTAGATGATTATCTTTTTCGATTTCCCTGCAATACCCCTTAATTCAATTTCCTATCCTTCCGAAAAAAAAATTCATGAAAATTTATTGAAAATTAAAAGTTATTGTACCCAAGGATTGTAGTCATTAGACGCCTAGTACAACATCGGCACCACCCATTGGAATGGAAAGCATTGGGCTATTCAATAAATATTCTCCCATGGATAGCTTGATATTATAGCACTTTCCAGAGCAATTTATGGTTCCTCCAATTGCAACCATCACTTGACACTCTGGTGCTGGATATAGGAAGCAATTCAATTCCTTAGCTATCTTACAATGAATAAAATATGGGTACTACCCGAACCAATCAACACTATTACCTTTTTCTTATTGATATGTCCTTATATCTTGATAGTTTGAGGAGTGATAATTATGTCCAATGCATTACAAGATATGGTTGGATTCATTTCCTCATTCTCTAGGGTTTGTTCCTAGTGTACATCCTCTTCTTTTGACGTTTATTTTTCCTTTTATTCCACCTCTTCACAATTTATGTAAAATAATTTCTTCTCAACACACTTATGACCTTTAGTGTATTTGCTATCACAAATCTAAGAAAGCCCTTTTGCTCTTTTTTTCTTCAAATTGTTGTGGTTTCAACCTTGTAGGTTGTAGAAGGCTAGGGGCAACAACACTTCCCTCTTTATAGTTGTGAGGGGTAGGCTTCCTTGTTGCCATAATTTGTCTTTCCATTTTTCCTGCCAACCTGAATGCCTTCTCCAATGAATTAGGTTCCCAAAGACGAAACTCATGTTGGATGTTTTCCTTTAAAGTCCCTATGAACACATCAACCTTGTACTCCTTTGGAATATCTTTTACCCTTATATTTAATTTTTGGAAGTCCTCAATGTGCTCCATCATTGAACCCGTTTGTTTAAGATTTATCAATTGGCCAAAAAAGATGTTGCTTTTTGTATCGTCATAACATGCTATCATTTCTTCTGTAAAAATTTACCTAGTGACAATTTTTTTACGAGAGAAAAGCCATCATACCATACAAACTAATTTGGTTCCAAATATAAAGTTGCAATGCGTACCTTTTGTGTGCCTTTCCAATTATGAGATCGAAATATTGCTCTATCAGTAGTATCCATGTTATGGGATCCTTGCCATAAAACTTCCTCATATCGATATTTGGAACATGGTGGGCCTTCAATCCAACATTAGACTTTATGAAATCATGATTAAAATTTATTTGTTCTCATCATGAGTTTCCTTTACTGCCCTTTGACCATTAGTAAGCATTTCTTGTAGCAACTTTGTCAAACCTATCCTCAAATCTTCCATGTTTCCTTTAATTTTTTCTTCTATACCATCCATATTAGCTTCCACGTCATTCATCTTAGCTTCCACCTCTTTCCTTAAACCATCCATCTTAGCTTCCACATCATCCATCTTAGCATCCACACCTTTCTTTAAACCATCCATATTATCTTCTGTTACTTTTTTGTGAGAGTGAATTTTGTTTCACTTCATTTGTTAATTTTGATATATCATGTTGCATTTATTCCTCTTCTTCATGATTCATGCTAGAGCTTTCAGGTTTCTTATTAGGTGTTTCCAGTTTCTTTATTTTTTCACTTTCTAAGAGCTGGAGATTGAATCTGTTGTATCTCCATAATTCGAATCTCTAAAGTCTAAAATTTCTTCTTGTAGTATCCCTCTGAGTCCTCTTTCCAACCTCGCAAGTCTGATCAATATTGGATTGTCCAAGGAAGAGTTATGCCACATCTCGCACAATGTCGTGATTATAGACAGGTTGAGTAGAGAAAACTTGTACGAAGTGCGACGTGTCACTATTTCAACCTTAGGACCCAAAACCGATACACAAATACCTACAGGTCATCCTCGTTCTATAACTTTTTACGAAATTTCAATCTGAGGCTGCAAGAGAAAGTTATGATGATTTTCCCAAGGTCGCCTATTTAGGATGTAATTCGAGAGCCTATAAAAACCCTGACTTTCTCGGACCATATCTCTGAAAATAGAGTGAAAAATATCTGCAATTAGGGCTCGAGCTTCAATATGATTTCGGTTCAAATGGGTTTTAATTTCAGTGTTTGAACCTTCGTAGAAAAACAATTAGAGCAAAAATGCCACAATGTCCTGTTTGAGGTGGAACTTTGGAGCTTGCAAAACCCCTAACTTCATCAGATCATATCTCTTAAAATATACCGATACAAGACCTGAAAGTTTTACCCGAGGTTAGGAACAATTTCGTCTCAAATGGTTTTTTTTAGCTTTTGAAAATTATAGACAAAACGTTATAGCGAAAATTCCACGATGGCCCATTTGGAGCAGTGAAACCCTAGAATCCAAAGGCTCTAATACCAAATGTTACGAAATTAACTCAGAAAAAAGATAAAAAATATAGATTAACAACTTCAAAATCAGCCTCTTCGAGGGGGCAACCTCCTTTACATTACATAAATGAACAACTCTTGGATGATACAAATGACAAGACCTTCTTTCTATATATAGGAGTCTAAGGGGCTTCAATACAATCAGAGCCTACATAACAATAATATTGTAGGGACACAACAATAACAATAATGGGCTTCTATGGGGCATAATAATAACAACATGGGGATTATATGGGCACAATAATACAATAAGGGTGTTGCAATAATAAAAATGTGGGGCTAAACTAGTACTATAGGGACCTAGCTTATATTCTATAGATTGTACACTCATCAATTTATCGCCATGAAACATAGTTATTTGAATGTTAAAGTATATGAAGATTCATATACTCTAGCGTCTCTAAATGTGAACCTACAACCTCGTATTAGTAAATACATGGCCTTAACCATTAAAACCATTTAAATTAGATATATATATATATATATATATATATATATATATATATATATATATATATATATATATATAAACATAACATTATTACATACAAGTTTCTAGATATTTTGTATACAATTATGGGTAATCATTATTAAAAGTTTCAATTATTAGTATATACATTAGTTCAATTAAAGAATTGAAAATTTATTCTCACATTCAATTATAACTATCCATATACATCTAATAACAAATTTCATTAAAGGTGTTTATTTATAGCTCAAATACTCTAGCTTATGTGTAATTTAAATAAATCTAGTTATATATATATTATTAATATATATATATATATATATATATATATATATATATATTATATATATATATATATATAATTAATGACAAGTTCTAATTTATATTTCATTATATTATAGTAGAAAATACATTAAGATAATAACACCTCCTTATACAATTTAACTTGAAAACATATATGGTTGTCTCAAGAAGTATACCCTATAAAGTAGGAAATGTGTTAGGTTCATGCTGCTAGGGAAACCCGATATGAAAATAAAAGTCTAATATAAAAATTAACTTTTAATTCATTCGACATAGGAAACCAATCTAACCTTACTAGTGCCAAAGTATTATAACTAAGATAATATCTAAAACTAAAACATTGAAGGTGTGAGTAGGATAAAAAAGACACCCCAAGGATTCATTAGATTAAAAAAGTGATGAATCAAGAGGAGGGAGCAATGGAAGCCTCTAATGTGTTTTCCATTAAAGTTTGAATAGTAGAAGAAATCAAAGCTTTAGCCAAGGGTTGTTTCTTTAAAGTTCTAATAGTAAAAGAAACCAAAAGTTTAGCATATTTTTTGGCGAGCTAAGTACAAATTGTAACCAATAGGGAAATTTTCTTTTATAAGTGATTAAGGCACTACATTTCATTGACTAGGAGGTCCCAAAACATGAAGGTATGCATATTCTATTAAATCTCAAGGATCCTCTAGCATTTTGTATCTCTTTTCCAACTTATGTTGGGATCACTAACCAGATGTTGAACCATTTCTTCCATCTGTCATTATATTAATAAGCACACTAGTATTTTACCTCATCTCTTAGTAGACTCAAAAAATTCTTGCTATCCGACAAATTCTTGCTATCTAGTCGAGAGCAGTGAATTTTTGCCCTTTCTCTTTCACCAAAGAGCCATGAAATCCTTCAACGAAATAATCAACTAAAAAAAAGAACTATATAATAAGTTAGACTAAAAATATCTCTACCCATCAAAGAAACAACAAATTCACATTCATGAGAATGACGAAACACAAATATCAGCAAACAAACCAACCTCTATAGATATTGCAAGCCTACTAAATCTTGTACCATCAAAGTGTAAGTCATTGTAATCCTTGAGCGAAGATAACCCCTTAAAAATTATGTTTTAACAATAAAACACCGTCAAATCACCACTACATTATCAATTTTCTCCTTTAAAAAGCATCCCATAAACATATGTTAATTTATAAATTTATTAATATTTAATTATTTTCTTTTATACCATCTCTAGTCGATCCATATTTATTATATATCTTATTTTCTATTTACTTAGATCATTAAAAGTAAAGAACGCAGATCTTAATTTATTTGTGTAAATCTAAGTGATTAGTTTTTATTTACTCTTCCTTATTAATACCAGTTTTTGACCTATAACATTTCTTCTATGATTTTATTTTTCCTTTTGATTTAAATTCCTACCCATATGAAAGTGTTCAGAAATCCATGATATATAGATTCTCAGTTCAGAAATCCATGATATATAGATTCTCAAGAAGATGTAAATAAGATAATATTTTTCTTTTTCATTTAAATGCCCGTCGATATGAAAGTGTTTAAATACCAACGATATTTACATTGTCATTGTATATATTCTTACCAAAAGGCGAAAGCATGAAAAAGTTTATGGTATTCAATGTTGAAGAATATGTAACTTGTGGCTCATCTTACAACTGTTTGAAAATATCAGCCGTGTGAAAGAGTGTGAGTCTGAATTCTAATGTTTTAGATATGATTATTGAGGAGACTGTCTTGCCGTCTTTATATCTAATAATTAATAAGGTTCAATTCAAGCCTCCACTTTGCAACAAGTACTTTTCGAGCATGTTCTCGTTTGTCTTTTCAATCAGATCAGTCATTACTCGAATTTTTTACAAAAGTCGGAGGCCACAATTTGGTTTGGATGATAAATTTTCTTTTGAGAATTTAGTTATAAAAAATTTAAAATATTGATTTCTTTATGTTTTGATAATTTAAATGGATTTAATGCTTTTAAGAACCATTACTATTTAATATTTTAAATATTGATTTCTCTGAATTATTTTTTTAATAATCTAAATGGATTTAGCGTTCTTAAGAACCCCTAAGTATTTAATATTCTAAAACTACTATACCACTGTAACATAAATTTTCAAAAATTCTGAACTTATTTTATTAAAGTCTTGTCAAGTGATGGTTTGGTTAGACTACCTTTTTAAATAAAGGTAGAACAACAAAAAGAAAATACATGAGAATTGCAATGGTTTCTTATATAAAGTAGTTAATATATATTTATAATAATATATATTGCAATGGTTTCTTATATAAAGTAGTGTGTATATATATAAGGTTTTTATATAAAGTAGTTAAAATATATATATATAAAATATGATTAATTTATATTAAAGATGATTTGTGAGATGTATAAAAGGAAATAAGTTAATATATTAATATGAGTTTATTCTAAAGAGTCCATAAATTAATTCCTAAAATAATTGAAATTCTTGTAAGTTTATGATAATATTTGGTAGAAGTTTATGAAATTTTGGATTACAATTGTTAAATTTCAAAATTTTGAGTGTCAAGTATTTTTTTATTTTTTTATGATGCTGAAAGGCATTAAAAAACAATTTCAACACTCTAGCATTTTGTTTTTTCAATTTTTTTTACTGGATTTCAATTAGAAATCTGAGTACCAGGCGAATTTTTGAAGTAAAACACCGATTAATTGACTACTCCACAATGACATGTATCAAAAACAAGGGCAACTACATAGCGGTAGTCCATTCCGTATTGCCAATAAACACGTTTGGATCCCACCTGTAACGCCTTATGGTTCGTGCGACGGGCGGGTGCCGGGCGACCAGGCGCGCGTGCACAATGGGCTCGCGTTGCACGGATGTGCAATGGTGCTGCGGAGAAAATGCGACGATGCCGTGACCGATATGCGACGAAAGGCAGATACATGCGTGAACGACGACACTTATGTGACTAAGTGTTGGGCGGACATTTATATGGAGTGGAGAGCGACTTACACATGGTAAAGCTGACAATAATGTTGAGCGTTTGGGGGCTTTCGTAAAGGCGTTTGGGGAGTCGGCCATGGGGCCTTCGCCCACCCCTCACCCACGTTAGAAGAGGTATATATGTGTGAGCGTGGAGCACTCAAACTCATTCGAACAACATCCCTCATTCTCTTGATCTTCGCACAACAAGTGAAGGGCGCAAGTTGGGATGCGCATAGCTCATGCGCTCTACATGAAGAGTGCGCAGAGGTATATACTTGGTCGTTGGTTGGTTGAGAGTGCCGTGAGTTGAGGTTTGGATGTGCAGATGTGCAGGGTTGTGTAGAGTGTCTTGGTGACCCGTGTGGGCACTCACTCTTGGTGCAAAGGTGTGCATTTGTCTATGTAAAGGCAGGTTGCCTATGATTGTAAAAATTGGCTAAGTGTTGGCTTGGAGTTTGTCAAGCACACTTGAGCATTGTACTGTTGTAAACTGATATATAATATATTGTTGGGCATACTGTTCGGGAGCTGTCCCTCCCCTTTATATCGTGCAATTGATGTTCTTTTATATTGCTGTGGATAATGATTAAGTATGGGTGATCATTGATATAAAGGTCTAATACATTTTATACTTGGTTGCGAAACACAAATTAAGATATCGGTTTTGAATTAGGCATAGTTCACATACATTAGTATTGTTAAAAAGAAAGTGTGTTGTGGTTCTGCACCTTGCGGCACGGTAGGAAGACCACCATAGGCTTGGGGGCGTGACAGTTGGTATCAGAGCTTGGTGAGCTCGTGGCAAAGTATGATGACAGTGGTACTTGTAGGTGAAGGAAGTAGTTTCACACGCAAGTGAAACAAGGACTGGTTCATTATGCAGGGGCCGACTGAAAGACTGAAGGGTAAGATGGAGGATACACCTACGACAGGTGAGTCTAGCCATGAACCGATTGAAGTCTTGAGGTACGAAGTGTTGGAATGAATGATACAATGGAGTTCTAACTTGGTTGCGATGAAGGCCGAGAACATGAAGTTTCGGGAAGGTTGTTCGGAATAAGGAGAGAACTTGAAGAGCTCAAGAGCCAATGCGGAAGTACGACAGATATTGAACTCAAGGAACTTGATAAGGAGATCCAATGAAGTGGTCTTGGTCTTCAAGAGCTCTTTGATGAAAGAGCTCGTTTAAGGAAGGAAAGTGCCAAGTTGGAGGCCGAAAT
Source organism: Pinus taeda (assembly GCA_000404065.3). Classification (NCBI taxonomy): domain Eukaryota; kingdom Viridiplantae; phylum Streptophyta; class Pinopsida; order Pinales; family Pinaceae; genus Pinus; species Pinus taeda. Next base: position 24,776 of record APFE031470284.1, on the reverse strand, counting down.
CAAGCTGATTGAGGAAGAGATAAAAGGGAAGCTTCTTGGGAAGAAGATCGTTGTCATTGATCAAGAGGAGCTTGATTACATTGACAGGTTGGGAACTTACTACCGTGACAATCTAGAGGATGTGCGGAAGCTGAGTTCTATGAGAGTAGTCAATGGACACTTGGTTGGTGCACTTGAGCAGAGGACGATGAAGGACAAGCTTGAGGGAGTTCAAGCTAGGCCAGGATCGGGTTGCCTTGATGAGCCAAGCAAGGAGGTGAAGTACCTTAAGAAGGAAGTCAAGTTGGAGCATGAGCCAATTGACTCCTCTGAGGCTGAATTCTTGAAGAAGGTTGCTGATATAAGACATAAGATGAAGCGAACAGAAGGAGGTAATGCCTTGAATCTGAGTTTTGTGCAAGTGAACGTGAAAGGCAAGAGATTTGCAGCTTTGGTTGACATGGGGTCTACACATAGCTTCTTGAGTAGGAAGGAAGCAAAATCTTTTGGGAAGAAAGCAAAGATGGAGAGGGAATTCAGTGCTTTCAAAGCAGTCAACTCTACCATGAAATTTGTTATTGGTGTTATGAGGGACACTCAGATGAAAGTAGGATCATGGTTTGGAAAGTTGGACTTGACAGTTGTAGACATGGATGATCACTCTATGGTGTTGGGGCAGGACTTCATGAGGCTTGCACAAGCTGTACCGATGGTGGACCGAGACATTCTCTTGATCATAGCTGGAGGGAGAACCATGATGGTACCGATGAATAGAAGGAGTTTCTTGGGGTATAGGCCAAGGATGAATTCTATGACATTGTATCCCAAAGACCCGAATGTGAAGCATGAGGATGTGGAGCAAAGAGGACTTGGGAGTATAACTCAAACAACGAAGGAAGGGAAGTTGATTGACTTCGTTGCAAGAGCTAGAAAGAATGAGGCAAGTGAGAAGGCAGTCTCACAAACTTTGAGACACTTGACAGAGACATCTTCTACTAATGATCTTCACAATGGGGTTGCAAAAGAAGGGAGTCCTAGTACTACTTCAGAGGCAGTGGTTGATGAGGATTATGAGGGTAGAGATCCTGCTGGCATATTGGACTTTTGCAGATATGTTATGGGCATATATGACTTTCAGTTGAAAAAAGACAAACTCAAGGAGCTTGGGTGTACATGTGAGGAGATCGAGGTTGTGCACAGATACTTGAGGACACAACATCAATCCGACACATGGGTGGATGAGAGTCAGGGAGGAAACTTCTTGTCCCTCCTTTCTCTATAGACAACCTTGGAGATAGGTTGGTGTGGAGGCCTTAATGGGGAGGAACCACACCAACTCTACAAGGGGCCTTAAAAGGAGGCTTCTTTATGACAAATTGCAGACTTGGGTGCAGATGGCTAGATGTTGAGATGAGGTCTACATGAGTTTGACATCATGGACAACTAGTGTCATGGACATCAGGTTGGAGACATGGAGCATGGCAGTTTTATGCAAGGACATATTGTGGGTGCACTTGTAGAGATGTCATTTATGGGCATCCAAAGAGGTGTACTAAGGCATGGATGTTGTGCAGATGATGTTATGACTTGTATGAGCTAGTGGAGAGGTTGTACACTCTTGTGCAACTAAACCATGGCTTGATCATGTTGCAGATGGATGGAGACTACTCTTTGGATCTGAGCATGGGAGATTCTTGATGAGTCCGAGATGTAGCAAGAAGTCAAGGAAAAGGCTGATGGTGACATAAGGATGTGCATTCTTGTGGTTTGGATGTATGGTTGGACTAGCTACCCAACTAGTTCGAGTCATGAGGGGATCCAATGTATAGATAGATGGAGCTATGGGGTCTACACACTTGAGGAGAGACTACATGTAGGAGCTCACAGGGATGAAGAGAGGTGTTCTCTTGAGACACTTGACTTGATGTTCTCTCGAGACACTTGACACTTGATGGAGAAGTGTTCTCTTTGAACACTTGGTAGTTTGATGAGATGTTGGCACATGGTTGAGATGTGTTGACACTTGTTGACATATCATGGGCAGTTTTGCACATGATGGAGTTGGTGACATGATGGAGGTGACACATTGTTGCAGTGGACATGTAGCTTGAGTTGTAAGGGCCAGCCTTCCATGGTGGAAAGCAGCATGGAGAGATTGTGGCAGGTGGTCAACGATCATGGACATCGATGACATACTTTGGTATGGGCTATCTTGGTGGCAGTTGGTCACTTAGATGAGACATGGCGGAGATGGAGTCCTACATATGTTGCAGGGATGGTTGCCATATGTGGAGGAGTCGATATCATGGATTGATGCTTGGGGATGTTGTCGAGGATGATGATGACTTCAGGTGGAGGAGGATGTAATGCCTTATGGTTCATGCGACAGGCGGGCGTCGGGCGACCGGGCGCACGTGAACAATGGGCGCGCCTTGGACAGATGTGTGACGGTGCTACGGAGAAAATGCGACGATATCGTGACCGATATGTGACGAAAGGTGGATACATGCGTGAACGACAACACTTATGTGACTAAGTGTTGGGCAGACATTTATATGGAGTGGAGAGCGACTTGCACATGGTAAAGCCAACAATAATGTTGAGCGTTTGGGGGCTTTCATAAAGGCGTTTGGGGAGTCAGCCATGGGGCCTTCACCCACCCCTCGCCCATGTTAGAAGATTTATATATGTGTGAGCTTGCAGCACTCAAACTCATTCGAACAACATCGCTCATTCTCTCTTGATCTTCACACAACAAGTGAAGGGCGCAGGTTGGGATGCACATAGCTCATGCACTCTACATGAAGAGTGCGCAGAGGTATATACTTGGTCGTTGGTTGGTTGAGAGTGTCGTGAGTTGAGTTTTGCACGTGCAGATGTGCAGGATTGTGTAGAGTGTCTTGGTGACCCGTGTGGGCACTCACTCTTGGTGCAAAGGTGCGCATTTGTCTATGTAAAGGCAAGTTGCCTATGATTGTAAAAATTGGCTAAGTGTTGGCTTGGAGTTTGTCAAGCACACTTGAGCATTGTACTGTTGTAAACTGATATATAATATATTGTTGGGCAGACTATTCAGGAGTTTCCCCTCCCCTTTATATCGTGCAATTGATGTTCTTTTATATTTCTATGGATAATGATTAAGTATGGGTGATCATTGATATAAAGGTCTAATACATTTTATACTTGGTTGCGAAACACAAACTAAGTTATTGGTTGTGAATTAGGCGTAGTCCACATACATTAGTATCGTTAAAAAGAAAGTGTGTGGTGGTGCCGCACCTTGCCGGCACGGTTGGAAGACCACCGTAGGCTTGGGGGCGTGACACCAGCCATTCCCTGTGGCCTTGAAAACCATTTTTGTTGAGAACCTTCACTGAAATAGGCAAAGGTGTGAGGCCTGCTCTGACATTCTCATCTACATAACCTTTATATATAGTTCCAAAGCCTCCTTCCCCCAAAATATAATTGGAACGGAAACTTTTGGTGATGATCTCCAGTTCAAACAATGTCAAAACCAACATGTTGGATCGAGAGTCCTGTCTCAGGTCTTCTACAGCCATGGGAGTTGATGGATTGCTCAGATATGATGAAGAAAAGGATAGTCTCTTAAGCAAGGTGGGCTTTCTGCCTATTGCAGGAGATGGGTCTTGTTGTTCTTTCTTGCATTGTTGTTCTTGTTGTGCTAATAATACCGGCTATGTCTGGAATGTGCCTAAAAATCAAAACATGGCCCTGATAAATATCACTACATGAACACTTTAGGAAATTAATATGTTTACATTTACAAAGTAACATAGTACAATATGTTAATATTCCACAATGGAGCATAGCACAGTGGCACTGTACGCCCACCCTAGAAAGTAAGACGGGGACATTATTAACTAGCAAGTTAGCTCAGGTAAGACATTCTCTGAGCCACATAAAGTGTGGCGTAATTGCATTTCGTTAATCAAGATTCAAGAGATTTGTTCGTCATGTAATGAAGGGATGTTCGATTTTATTATCGTTCCATACCGTATTCCCAACATTCTGCAGTGAAACATATACCACAACAATCTGCAAAGAAACATAGCATGGCGAAATTGGATACCCCACTGAAATTCCATAAAGGCAATGTTATGCAAGGCAATACAACATAATGGAATTACATACCCCCACACACCATATTACTGCCATTCATTGTACGATGGTGAAATATAATAAATGGGAAATAATATTAATAAAAATTTGGAAAATAATATTAATAAAAAATAAAGTAAGAAATATAATAAATGGAAAACCATGTGGGGAAGTGCATGCAACTCCAGCTGTCTGCATTATGAAGAGTCCATTTGGGAGGGAGTGTCGATAATCTTTGTTTTATGTTTTGTTTTGAAGCTCCGTTACTTGTTGGGTTTGATAGGCACCCACGTTACCGGGTATAGTGTATTTGGTTAGAGTAGCGGTTCAGACTCCATTCTATAAGTGCTTCAATCATTTTAACCTTTGTCAGTGCGTTAAAGAATCTTTCAAGTTCGTTTATTCCAAGAATGATAGATCTGTGTAGTGTATATTTTTTCCTCAATGAACAGGTAATAACTAAAGAATGATAGATCTGTAATTTTTTTAAGTTTGTTCACTCCAAAGATGGAATGATAGATCTGTATGCTTTTCTTCAATGAATAGGTTATAACAAAAGTTCGCAGGATTAAGATGGTCAATACCCTAGATATCCAAATTTTTGTAGGCATGGGATGCGTTCTGAAACGTAGCAATAGGAAATATGGAATAATGAGGTGTTCAAGATCTGTCTGAGGCATCTTTTCGGTATCTTCCACTTCCATGATATGAGGAACTTGCATATTTTTGCAACTGAACTTAGCAAAGAAATTTCGTCGAAGGGGCTATGGAGTTTAATGTCCATTCCATTTTGGTTCTTGTTAGTCACCTTGTGTTTTTTCTATGAAGAGCTGTCATCTTGTCCTATTCTTAGTAGTTAGTTATTCAGTTTTGCCGCGAGGAGCAGATATTTAGTGGATGTCGACCATGTCTATTTTGATGGGCTCGCGCAACAAGTCAGAGGTTTACAGCGGTTTCAAGTCGGAGTTGGGTGAAATAAAAGAAATAGTGGATGAAACGTTGTTGAGACAGTTCGGCGAGTCTTTGCATTATGAGACAGATGAAGAAGAGAAGTATGATGCTATAGTTGGAGAAGGTTTTCTCCTCGGACCGCTTCTGCCCCTCAAGAAACAGCTTGAGAAAGACCAGGTATAATAATTTTCTTTTCTCCTTTGTTCCCAACATTGCGGCAATGAAAATTGTTCTGAGATTGTGGATTTTTATTATTTAATATCTGAAAATTGTTTAGAGATTGTGGATTTTTGAATGTCAAGATTTTCGAAAACAAAAATAGTGAATTTTTTAAAAAAGATTGTAGAATTTTGTGTTGAAAATACATAAATAAATTCCATCGTCCTCGAAAATTTATAAAACGCTCCAATTATCCCAATTGTACGTTTTAACATTCTAGAAAACCCTTACTGAACTTATGATGAACTTATGATTACACTGTGCATCCCAAAATGTTGTTTCATGCATTTTTTTCTTTTGCATTTGAAATTACAAATAAATCCTAACCGATGAAAAACTGATATGATATGACTTGTTAGGAGGACGAGAGCTTGCAAAGATGGAAGGAGCAACTCCTAGGCAGGTCAATCTGAAAGTCTGGTATAGGACTCTTATCCAAATTATGTATATTGATAGAGATTCTAGCTTATTCACTGAAACAAGAAATGTTGTATCAAATAATTTTCATATTTGTATTGGTTCTCATGTTTCTTACCTTGTTTGCCCTCTCTTCTGTGGTTTTAACAAAGATGAAGGCGACTGTTAAAGCTCATCTTAGGACCACGGTGAGGAAGATTGTCATAAGTCTTCCTTCATCTTTTAACGATTCTCAGAGGCTGGCGGCCAAACATGCTGATGTCACTGTGGGATTGAACGTTATCGGAATTATCAACGAGCCCATTGCTGTTGTTGCTGCTGCTTATGTACTGGACCGGAACGCTAAAACATTGGTGAGATCAATTTTCAAAGTTTTGACTTAGGGTGTTTCTGTTTTGACAATTGAAGGTCGTGTTTTTGATGAAGTCCACAGCTGGGAATAACAATTTGGGAGGCGAAGATTTTGATAACAGATTAGTTAACTACTTTGTACGAGAAATTAAGAGGAAGTATAGAAAAGACATCAACAGCAATGCCAGATCCCCCGTGAGGCTGAGAAAATCATGTGTCAAAGAGAACATAATTCTTTCAACTACTGGCCAGACGACCTAAAGGACATCAGAGCAATGGCAAAGCCCCCGTGGCTGAGAAAATCATACGTAAGGGAGAAGATAATTCTTTAACAACTGACCAGACCACCATTGAGATTGATTCTCTCTTTGATGTTATCGACTTTTATGACATTTATTCCACCATTACTTGGGCCATGTTCAAATATGTATGTTAACATAGATTTCTTCCAGAAGTGCATGGAGACTGTTAAAAATGCCCGCGGGATACCCAGATGGATAAGAGCTCGCTCAATGATGTGATTCGTGTTGGTGGGTTTACTATGTGATTCGTGTTGGTGGGTTTACTAGGATTCTCACAAAGTGCAGTGCTTATTGCAGGACTTCTTTAATGGCAAGGAACTCTGCAAGAATATTAACCCCGATGAGGCCGTTGCATAGGGAGCTTCGGTGCAGGCTGTCATTTTGAGTACACAGGGGCATAAGAAAATTGGAGATATGCTTCTTCTCTATGTAAGTCCTCATTCACTAGGGATTGAATGCATAAATGGTTGTATGACGGTCCCCACCCCAAGGAACAGTGTCATCTCCGCATACAAGAAGTGAGTATATCTTACTGAACCATCATGACTTTTAAAAATAGAAAAAATAAACACGTTAAATAAATTTTTTTATCAGATTGTTTTTTTTTAGGAAGAAAAGCGAGATTGTATTATGTTGATCCAAGATAATACAGTAACAAACTAGTAACATATCAGTACATGAATTGGGGGAGATGTTCAGTGCCAAAAAAACTGTACAATAAACTCAGATAAGAAATGGACATTGGCAGAAATATCTTCATCAACCCACGAGGAGCGTGCAATCAGAAGTGGAGTCGATCATATGAGACCATATTCAAGAGAAAAACAAAAAAGGATACAGACCATAAGCATGAACATTGAATCCATAGGAAAAGTTAGAAGACTGGGATACAGAAATCCTGTATGAAATAAGACTCCCCATATGCCAATACCTGTAGAAACCAGATACTTGTACCAAGTAGAAGACCCTGCTTAGACACACAGTCTGCAACCTGATTCCGAGACCTGTAGATGTGCTGAATAGAGCTACCCACCATAAGGCTCCAAAAAAACATGACTCTCTCCAACTAGCCAGCAAGGTGAGGGCATCCGATGAAGCATTTATTGTTTACATGATCTACCGATAACTTGGAATCCCCAAAAATGGAAATGGAGTGGATGTCGAAATAAATGAAGAAAGCGAGCAAGCCTGCAAGGGCCATCATCTCCGCCAAGATGTTTGTCCCATTACCAGCATTCCATGCCAGTCTGTAGTGGAGATGCTCACTGATGATTATATAAACCCCATAGCCACAAGAATTGCGTTGGGCTGCTCCATCAAAAAAGGCCATTGGAGGACTAAAGAGAGGAACAGACAATCCAATCCTGTTGGACTTTTTCTTTTTGGGACTCTCGTAGGGGGAAGAGCCAAGGTGGTAAGAAATGTTTTGAATAATGTCCACAAGAGGCACTCTTGCATCATTGAATATTTTGTTGTTCTGCCAGCTCCAGATGCACCATAAAATAGTCAGAACAATCGGCCTCCATGTTCCACGCTATTTGCCCCACCAGATGAAGGCAGCTTGGGTAGAAATGTGAGAAGCAAGGGGAAATCCGTATAGAAAGTCCAGTTCCTACCAAATCCGCTGAATGGGAATGCACTGAAAGAACATATGAAAATTTGTTTCCTCTGCAGATTCACATATTTGGCATCTCCTCGGGCCATGCCGGTTTCTTTTTCACAGGTTCTCCCACGACAGGTTTTTGTTGTAGAAAGCTAGCCATGAGAAATAAATGAGCTTGGGAGCGCACCTAGTTTTCCAGAAAACAATAGGAAACAGTGGATGGGAGAGTGAGTGATTGGAAGCCATCATTTCAAAGTAAATATTCTTGACAGTCACTTGTTTGTTGGAACCTGTTAAATGCCAAACAAGAAAATCCTGTGAATTAGATCGGAAAAAACCACAGTTCCTCAGCGCGTTCCTTAAAGGATTCCATAAGTGCAGCATCGAGACCAGCAGCCCAATGACATCCGCCGATTTCTAAATAGGAATGGGACCCTGCCAGGCAGTAATCAATTTGTCCCATGTGAAATATCCTTTGCTGTGTAAAAATGAAAGGATCCTATCAGGAATTGAAATGTCTGCGCGACCACTCATGATGGGGTCGACTCCTATAAAAATTCGTTTTCGTGATTGGAGGCTCTATTTTAGATTGCACAAGCAAAATGGTTCAATTTTGTGGAAGCTATGCCAGATAGCAGATCCGCTTTTTACACCAATGCTATTCAAGCGAAACCAGTGCTCAATATGTTTACCCTTCATGTATTTGGATTTAATGGTGTTACTCCAAAGGCCGTTTCCATAGACGGCTCTCCACAAAGATTTGCACAGGAGAGCATTTCCAAATGTTCTTAAATCAAGTAAGCCCCATCCCCCTGATGACTTCATCTTAGAAATCTGCTCCAGAGAAGTGAGATGATATTTGCCTTTCGCTGCCTTGTTGCCCCAGATGAAATTTGAAGTGATTCTGTTCATTTTTTGAATAGTGCTTGCCGGGAGGAAGTAGATGTGTGCCCAATACACTGCAAGTTGTAACAGGACAGCACGAGTAAGAACCATTCTTCCAGCCAGAGTAAGGCATTTATACTCCCAAGAGGAAATCTTTTTGTAATATTTGTCAATAATCCACTTCCAGTCTTCTTTAGAGTATCCTTTTGCCTTTAAGTGAAATCCAAGATACTTGATACCCTGCCTGATAGACTTTGTGGCAACACCAAACATATCAGCGATCCATGCCACCGTCTCCATGTTTACATCGTTGTGATATAGGGTAGATTTTGATATGTTAATTTGTAAGCCCGTGGCCCTTTGGAACCTGTGTAAGATGTCATAAAGACATTTCCAGGTATCCTTGCATAGCATCGCAAAAATTAGAACGTCGTCAACAAATAAATTGTGAGAAATATGGATATTCCTGCATATCTTTAGGGGTTTGCAGTGGTTCTCTGCTACAGCCCTATTGATATGGAGACTGAGGGAGTTCATCACCAAGATGAAGATCAGAGGCGCTAAAGGGCAGCCTTGGCGCAATCCCCTTTCTGCCGATAAGAAAGGAGATGGAAAGGAATTTATGATGACAGCGTAATTAACGTTCTCAATACATGGGATGATCCATTTAATAGCATTTGACTTAAGACCAGTCTTTGCTAATAGGCACCGGATGAAGCTCCATTCCAAACAATCGTATGCTCTTTGCAAGTCGATCTTCAGTATAGCCGCTTTGGATCTGTTGGTGAACATAGAGAACAAACTTTCCTGTGTGATTGCTACAGCGTCAATTATGTTCCTGCCTTTTAAGAAAGCATGTTGATCTGATGTCAATGACTCAGCCAATGAAGCTTTGATCCATTCTGCAATAATTTTTGATATAGTTTTGAAAGAAATGTTGCATAATGAGATCGGCCGGAAGTCTCTGAAGGAGTCAGCATCCAATTTCTTTGGAATCATGGCAATTAGTGTAGAGAAAGTGATATGATAGACGCTGCCGGATATTCTTGTGGCTTCCACCATTTTGAGGAGATCAGATTTCATGATGTCAAAGAAGCGTAAGATGAATTCCACAGTCCGACCGTCAAGCCCAGGGCATTTGTCCTTTTTGAAGGCCTTCAAGACTTCTAAAAGTTCCTCCTCAAATATGGGACGGAACAGTTCATCATTTTTTGGATCGTCGAACATTTGGGGGGTCGGATCAATACCCCACAGGATGTCCTCAAAACTGCTGTTTTCGAATCTTTTGTACTCTGAAGTATCTCACTGCCTCATTTGAAATATCATGTTGAGAGTAGAGGAAGTCCCCCTTACCATCACGGGTTTTCCAGATAGCATTCCTCTCTCTCCTTGCATTAGCGAACCTGTTAAAGAACTTGGTGTTCTTGTCACCTTCAATGAGCCACGTCGCCCTACTCTTCAGCCTCCATGAGGCCTCCTCCTCCTTTAAGATTTTCTGTTTTCTCCTTTCTAGTTCATTTATACAACATTTTAGGTTGAAAGAGAGAGAGTTGGCTGTCAAGAGAGAAGAAGTATCAGACAGTTCCCTTCGAATTTTGGTGAGGGCTAATCTGTCCGTCAGACGTTTTCTGTTTTGCCATGCCTTTACCATTTTCCTCATAGAAGTCATTTTGTCCCCGAAAGTCAGAAAAGGAGGATCCATATTGTGAGAGGAAAGGTCCGACCAGGCCTTTGTTACTGCTGTAATGAAAGCCGGTTCATCTAAGAGAGTTATGTTGAACTTGAAGGGGTACCCCTGCTTGTAACCATTTTCCTTTCATCTAAGACAAATCGGCCTGTGGTCGGATATGAAGGCACTTTCAATTGTTGAAAGGGGCATTCCCATATTATCTATTATGCTAGCATGAACAATAAAACGACCAATCATTTTGGCAATATAGGCCTCTTTGATTCGTCCATTGCTCCACGTGGGCATCATATTGGACGGAACGAAGTCAAGAAGATTCTTGTGGAGGAATTCATAATTGATTTTGTCCGAGAGCGGGTCTCTTTTCCTGCATCTTCCCCAGCATTCTTCCGAACTTAGAGTAACATTAAGATCACCTTGAGCCTGGAGAGACTTGCCAAGTGAGAGCAGCAAAAACCTCCAGCGAAAAAACCAGAGCCAGCGTCGCAGCGAATAATGAAGCTAGCCGAAAAACATACACCGGACCTTCGCAGACTGAAAAAGAAACCACCCGGAACAAAAGCAAAGGTCGAGCTGTTAGGTGGCAAACATGCAAAGGGCCAGGAGAGAGAAAGGCTAAGTGGGAAAACGATCAGTGCATGGCTAGTCAGAGCGATGATTGGAGGCTTCCATGTCCGAGGGACGACTGAAACACCCGGGGCCAGTGGTTCAGCCAGAAAGGTGGCGGTTTACGACTAGCCAAAAGGAGTAAGCTAAGAGGAACAAACAACTGATTGGCCTAAGAGTAGTACGTGCACGTCTAGCACCTCTGAGAACACAGCCCGACCATGCAATGAATTAGTGGGTTCCTCAGCTCTGGTAGGAGGCTTCCATGGCTGAAGGGACGGCTGGTTGGTCGCTTTCAGTTCTCCGCTCCACCCGGCCAGTTCCACACCCTTTCAGGAAATTCGTATTGCTTTGAAACCCTACCAAAATCGTTCCTCTAATTTTTTTATCAGATTGTTATAAATCAAACAAAATAAACTACATGTATAAAATCCATGCTTACAAAAAAATAATGTCGTAAGTCTTATTTTAATAGATTTAATAATATAAACTATATATAATTGTTTTTATTTTTAAATTAAATATAATATATTATTATAATTTATTTTTTAACCTGAATTAGGATATCTAAAATATAACACAACAAATACCACTATGATTCATAGTGTCATAACTCTGTTTTAAATAGATTTGATAATAACTTGTGTGTGATTAATAGAAACTATATATAGTTGTTTTTATTTTTTAATTCAAATATAATAAATTATTGTTAATCTAAAACAATAACAACAACCAAAAACCATTACGATTCCAGAGATTTTATTGACGGGCCATCAAAATGTTGATTTTCAATCCTACGAGCACCGGTAATTCATAAGAAGGTGAGCTTTCACCTTCCGAAATATCTCTGAGCCTTTTTGTTACTTCTTCTCAAAGGGAGAAAATTTGAATTTTTAACTATTTACCAATTATTTTAATTAAAAGCAATAAAAATTATAATTATAAAATTTTCCATAACATAAATTATGCTAATTGAAATAACCATTAATATAATAATTTATTTTAGGATGGTTTAATGATTTGTCATATAGAATAATTTGTTTCGAGGATAGTTTAATGATTTTTCTTATTTTTCTATGTGATAAATTCACATCTTATATATGAAATAATCACTGGCTAAATTTAAATGGTCAATTATATTTTTTTCTTCTAAATAAGACTATTTTATTGTTCACATTAAAGGAGTACAATTACAGTATGACTAGCATCAGAACCAAGAAGGAAAGGCAGTTTGAAACAGAAAATTGTCCAAAACCAAGAGTTTGGACGAGACCATCTTGACCTTACATGCTTAACAACATTCCAAGAAAGAACATGGGGGACTAGTGTTAACCATCTTGGCCTTACAGTGCTTACAAGCATTCCAAAAAACAAGCGAATTGAACCCTCGCTTAACAGCGATTACAAAAATTATGAACTGTAACAAAAGCCCTATGTACTGGGCCACATACCCTGAGACAAAGCTACATGGCATGAATTAGGCGTTTGGAGGCTCCTCCACGATTCTGCACCATCCAGCATCAGAAAGGTCCTGAGCGCAAGCCGCATCGTTCCCATACGAACCCGGGGCTGATGGCTCCATCACCATGTCATTAATGTTACTTGCAAGAATCTCCATAGCTCGCGGAGGGCCAGGATTTGGCACAGAAACTAAGCTAGGATCCTCCTGATGAGAGCTAGTCTCTCCCTCTTCTTGAGCTTCGTCGAAAAAGAGCACCGATACATGAGCAGTAACCCTAGGACGGTTCAGGGTGCAGTTAAAAGTGAAGATTGCAGAGCCGAAGGAGGGCGAGGATGAGGAACCTGGAGAACTGGGCTCAAGAAATTGACTAGGCCTCAAGAAATGCCCTATCCCGCTGCGAGTGCGAGAATAATGGCGTGAGATGAAATCACTAGATGGAGATAAGCAGGAAGGGCTGGAAGGCGCTCTCCGAGGGGTGACCCTACGGCTGATCATCCTGTGGCGGAGTCGAGGCATGAAGACAGCAACGTCGCCTATGTGGGAACCAAAACGAGCAATCAGAGAAGTCGAGTGCAGGCCAGTCAAGCGAACAGTCAGGCGTGAACCCAACGCTTCAGAGAGAATCAAGGAAACTGACTGAGGTTGTCTCTCCCAACTAACAGAATAGGATCCCTGCTTCGTTGCATTCAACCCACATAACATAAGAAATACCAGAACAAACCCATGGTGAAGGCCAGTTTTATTGCCCTCTCCCTTGCCTCGGGACGCGACCGCCATAACGATGGCATTCATGAGAGTCGAAAGCCAGAACATAGCAGAGTGTGCTGAGGTGAAAGATGCATCAAGGTCGCCTGCTGCAATGCCCTTAAACGCAGCCATGCCCATATGTCGATCCTTATCCGTCAATTGTGTAATAACTACGCTGTACAGGGATAGCAAGTGGTGGCCTTTCTCAGCCCACTCCAATCCCATCGTATTTATCACCATATTAAGCACCCACATCCAGGAAAATTGTAAATTTTATTAAACAACAAATAAATAATAATTAATTTGCTCGCTATCAAATTGGTGTATGAGACCTCTTGTTTGTGGGGTAGCAATTTGACTTCAATCTTTAAACCTCAAGCCTTTTATGAGGAAACACATGCTCTTAACCATTAGGCCCACTGAAGTTATATAAAGAATAACATGTATATAGACATAAATATACATATATACATGACAATAACGGTGAGAAACTATTGAGAAGTAGAAGTCATCTTTGATGATGTAAATAAAAATTGATGTCATAAGAATGTTTTATGTTTTAAACTTTAAACTGGAATCTAATATGAGACCAGAGAGATCAAATTTTTCAAGTACAAATATTTTTTAGAGTACAAAATACAATATATAATTTTTGATAGTTTAAATTGTTATTTTAAACGCTATATATATATAAATAG
>APFE031470284.1:0-10717 GCA_000404065.3 Pinus taeda | reverse complement strand
TTCTAATTATTTAATAGCATATTCATTTTCTTTATTATAATTAATTATTATTTTCTATTTAGAGCATAATTTTTTATTTTTATTTAAAGAGGTATGTAAGGAAAGGATGAGTTTATGGATAATTTTACACATCCACTCATACTGATACGTAAAATAAGCCTCTAGACTAAAAAATAATAAATAAAAATGATTTATTTGGTTTGTTTTTTAATTTTTTTCTTAAAAATTAAAGAATATAATCATTAGAAAAGATTTTTTTGGAAACATCACATCTAATATTTTTTTAGAGCCAAGGTTTCGAAAATTCTAATGTGATTCATTGTCAAGGCAAAAGCCATAGAAGTCTAACTCATTACTAAAATTATTATTTTTTTATTATTTTAAAAATATAATATAATTTTTAACTTTTTAAAATTAAACATAATCAATAAATTTCAAATTTAATTCAATTTTTTTTAAAACTAAATTTAAAAATAAACTTAAATAAATAAAATGTGTCCAATAAATGCCTATAACATTGAATTGAAAATAAAAGCTTTTCAGCTAATTTTTATAAAAGAGTAAGCGAGAATAAGGTACAAACTTAAGTATGTAAAATTAAATAAATAAATAAAGGTTTGGACAACATAGTTTTGAATTAGACTTAAATAATGTAAAATTAAATAAATAAATAGGGGTTTAGACAAAATAGCTTTGAATTTTTTTATTATTAATTAAATGTAGTAGGGGTTTTTAAAATTTGTGTAAGTTAGTTAATATATCGAATTTGTAACTAATAAAATAAAATGGCCCAAATAAATGTTATAAAATTGAATTGAAATAAAGTTTTCCTTACCTAATTTTATAAAAAAATACATGAGAATAAGGTATAGAGTATCTGAGAATAAAGTATAGACTTTAGCATGTAAAATTAAAGAAATAAATAAAGATTTAAACAAAATAATTTGAATTTATTATCTTACTAAAAATAGGTAACTATTTTTAAAAATTTGTGTTAGTTATTTAAAATATAAAATTTGTAATTATTTATACAAATTTAACTTAAATCATAATTATTTATATAAATAATAATCTACTTGAAATTATATACTATACTAAATTAGAGTGAAAAAAACTATTTAATCAACTCGAAGTCCCTTAAAAAGAGCTACATCGTCTCTAAATTAGACTGCTAGATACATAAATGCTACAAAATGAAAATCTCTGCTGTGAGATACATAAATGCTACAAAACTGAAAATCTCTGTGTTCGTATCTCTAGAAAGGTTCTTTGCGATATCACATCACACTTCAGATGAGAAATAATTTATATATTAAGCCATTGAAATAAACTAAGAAAAGGAAACGCATATAAAAGATAATGGCGACCGCAACTGTGAAGAGCCTTCGAACCTCGTTGAACAGCATGAAGAACTTACCTGGCAGGAAGTCCGGGATTGAATTCCGATCCATGAAAGAAGAACAAATCCTGATTTATAGGGGGCAAGCCATATTATTACCCTTCTCCCAGGTATACTTCATCTGAGGTCCGGCATGAGAAGCACAGCAAGATATGTAGCCAAGAAGAACTTGCCAACTCCCTCCTGCATATCAGGACGACGTAAGCATGTTCTCTATTTGCAGATTATGTGTAGGTGTCGGCAAGTCATCCTTGGCTCCATCACTCGCCATGGCTTTTCATGCAAGATCCCACATGATTCCTCCGTTGCACAAACCGGAAGTTGCGAGTGTCCTCTCATATCTGCAGGAGCTCGCGAGAGAAATTCATGGAGATACAGACACGCGGAAATAACTCGAAAAACCGAAGACGCAAGCGCATGTCACAGAAAGAAAATGAAAATGAAACTTTGACACGCAACCTTTCCAATGGAATTGGTAGAATAAATAGAGTGAAACGTTCTAGATAAGGGTACTCCACTCCGCTGGTTTTTTATTGGAATCGCCACTATTTTCTTTCGGCAAACTTTACAGCTCCGCATTCCAAATTCTAACGTCTCCACCACAGCATGTTCGTGCATCTCCTCTCAATGTGCGGGCCACTCACAGGGCACACTTCTACGCATGGTATCTATGGTGGATGTTTTGCACACATTAAAGGCACTTTTCGTGATTGTTTTTTCTCCAAATAAAAGCCAATAATTTCTTCTAAACAAGATCAAGATCAAGAAACTAGTTAAGTAGTACAAAGAGTGTGTTTAATAAAGGTGATATGTGAAGGACCATCTTTGCCAAATCTCTACTCAATTCAGAGTCGAGTTGGATCCTTAAGATTTTCAAATTAAATCAAAATTCTAGATCATGAAAATTTTGACTTCCTATACTCTCATAATAATAACCAGAGGGAAAATTACTCTAAAATTAAAATCTTCCACGATTTCAACCATTATCATGAAGGTTTGAATATTTGTAAGATCACTCAGTCGACGTCTCCCAGCACGACAGACATAAGGTACGACGCATTAAAATACACCTTTGCTTTATGGACCTTCCTATGTATTAAATTGTCCTTAATGTTTTAAACTTTACGTAGAGAAAAAGTTTGCTATTTAGACGATGATGATAATAATAATAGTGGGAAATGCAATATTTTTCTCAAATCGCGTAATCCTTGCGTGATGTCGACTGATGTAATGGAAGGGCTTCTATCAATTGCTTAAAGTATTTCTCGCTTGCCTTTTCCAAATTTGAATATACCATTACCTGCCTATTCTGTGTTCTCATGCCTACCAGTACTCGCTGCTCTTTAGCTTTACGCTATGAAATGAATTCATCGATCGCAACCGGACACTTAGACAATTTTATCCGTAAAATGATATGGTATTTTTTTGATATATGGTCATGTCTATCTATATATTTAACTGTTTATTGTGTGGAGAGGCCTTATTGTGTGGAGAGGCCTTACGAAAGAGAAGGGATGTAGAAGAGATTTTTGTTGGAGAGACGGAGGACAAAACATGGATTCACGCATAAAACATGAGTTGTTTTTCTTCTATTGATCACACAAAACATGATACTTACAATGAATTTAGTGAAGGGTATTTATCATTTTTGACATGCTACTCGCCTTGACATCCATCCACATGCAACCACACTTCTATCACTTAACTCGACTTAACTAACACTCAAATACTCAATCACTCACTTAACTGACTCTCTAGGTTTAGCTAACTCCTCATGTAGGGGTAGTTATCTTATTTTAACAATTTTGACTTATCAAATAAAAATAAAAATAACATTTTTTCATTAAAGAAGAAATGTTTTACATAAGCATAAATCCTGATTGCACTTGACTAGTGTCCAACACTAACACAAAAAATTTGATGCCATTGCTCGCCAAAGAAACCCCTGTAGCTACATATAGTACAACACTATAAGAACCACAAGGGCAAGAAAAAGCATATGAAGTTGTGACACACAAGAGACAAAATGGATACTAAGACATGGTAGGACAAGACAAGAGACCAAAAATACCAATGATGCACCAAAGAAGAACTAGGAAGACTTAGAAGATCTCAAAGGAACCATAACTTCTAATCACTCCCTCCACAACCTGCTCAAAATAGATATGGCCATCAGAAGAGACATATCACTTTTAGAGAGAGCATCAGCTTCATAGTTTTATTCTTTGTAGACATGTTGGAAAGCTATCTTAGAGAAGAGAGGCTTTAAATCCCAAATCCTCTGCATCTAGTTGCAAAGAGAGTGTACCTCCAAAGCAATCCTATCTTGAATCTCGAGAATCATGGTAAGTGAGTCCCCAACAATCAGTGTCTTGTCAATGTTGAGCCACCGGGAAACTTGTAAGGCACCACATAAAGCCAACATTTCGGCCCTACAGTGATCCCCATTACCTCCAAACCACCAAAAACAAAAGACTGTGACAGGGTCAATATGGAGAGAGGCACCACAACCACAATGCCCGTTAGCTGAAGCCCCATCAAAAGAGCAGATCGAGAATGTCTTGGCCAAATCGACAAATGTAATAGACCCGGGAGAGTCCTTCAAAACCGAGGGACCAAGATCCTAGAAATGTGCAAGAATGCAAAGAGAGGACAAATTGGCATAAGGGAAATATCTTCAAAGATATATTCATTCCAAGTACACCAGTTGCCCCAGAAAACATATAGAGGAACCACCCTATATGCTTTTGCTTGACGTTCCGAGGAGCAAATCCAAGCAAGAATAAAAGATTTCTCACCATCAACCTGGATCCCCAAGAGAGAGGATACCTTCGCCTAGATGTCGGCTGCAAAGGGACAGAGTATTAAAAGATGTAGGGAATCCTCCATATTGGACCTGCAAAGGGAGCATCTGTCAGGACCCACAAATCCTTTCTTCAGCAATATGTCCCAAGTTAAGATGTGATTGTGCAATACTAACTAAGAGAAGCATAAGACCTTAAGAGGAACTTCCCAACTCCATAGGTGTGTAGAGAGACAGGCGTATGGTAGTGATTGAATGAAGGAGGTGATATGTTCATATGCTTGAGAGGCCGCAATTATACCATTAAATAAATGGTCTCCCCAAACCAGTCTGTCTGGATGTTGTAACAACAAGATGTTAGCATAACAAATATGACTTCGATATCCTTCCCATTCTCCCTCCAAGTATTCTAGGATCCTAATATGCCAAGCATGAGGCTAAGTAGGAGCAAACAGTGGCAATTGAAAACCCCTCCAAATGTTGGCTAGATTGTGAAGACCCTCTTGGTTCAGAATGTTGATAATGGGTGCCGAGAGAAAATGACTATCGGGCATACCTTTGATAGCGTCCTTCCCTACTTGGATCTTTTAGCCGTCACCAACTGACCAACGAAGATTATGACATATACATAGAATTTCTAGTCTAAGATTCTGCCTCATGATCGATACGAAGGATTTTGATGGGGCCCTGGTACGCTCCACTCCTCCAGTCCACGTTGGTGGAAAACATTGTGTTTTTCTAAGGCCCTTGTTTGCCAAAGATCCGCCATAGATTAGAAGTCAGAAGTGCTAGATAAAAATTTGAAAGCCCAGTATGCCCCAGTCTCCCTCCTTGACAGATCTAGAGATCATACTTAATCCAACGAGGTGGATACGTATTTTTTTACAGGACCCAAACCACAAGACATTGGTCATGATTGATTCTATTTTTTAGATGATTGATTGGGGAATATGAAATATGTACATCTAGTAAATTGGAATGCCTTGTAAAACTAATCGAATAATAATGACCCTACTATAGGAATTTATAGGGTAAGTTCCTCAGACAGAACACCACAGGATACCGCTCACAAACAGATCACAGATCAATACACCAATATTATTGACGTGGTTAAAACCCTCAAAGAGGGAAATAGTCCACGGCCTGAGCCAACGCGGCCACTTCAGGAAATTTATTAATAAAAGAATGAGAATTTACATAAGCATCTCTCATGAACAGTTACCCTACAAATGACCCTCCATGCTCTTTAAATAGAGATCATGGACCAATCGGGTCTCAAGCCACGAATAAAGTGTCGGCAATACCAAGGAGAGAATGAACCATCGAATCACTTCATGTCTAGAACATATCGTGACCACCAGATTGTAAGTTACAGAAGTACATAGTAAAGAAACACACTTTACCTAACTCTCCACTAGACCAAGTTATACTTAACTATTTCCTATGTGTCAGAACATCCTAACACCCCCCCTTAATAACAACTTGGGATAGGATTGAAGGATGTACAAATATGACACAATAGGAGAAGGAAGGAGGCATTAGAGCCTATCCCCCCTTAGTGACAACTTCTTGAACTCCAACCATAAATTGAATTCTAGTAAACTTTGCCTCTGTGAGAGCCTTTGTAAAGATGTCTTCAACTTGATCATCTGTTGAACAATATTGCACTTCAAGAACATGGTCATGAATGAGCTTTTTGATGGAGTGCTTGTGTAGTTCAATGTGTTTGTTGCACTAATGTTGGACTGGATCTTTTCATAGATGAATGGCACTTTGATTATCACACCAAAGTGTAGTCGGATGCTGCTACTAAAAGCCAAACTCTGAAATGACCTGATGAAGGCACAAGGCTTCCTTACTAGCTTCTAAGGCACCACGATACTCTGCTTCTGTTGAAAAAAGAGAAATGGAACTTTGTTTCTTGCAAGCCCATGTAATAGGTCCTGAACCAAGAGTGAACACATAACCTACAGTAGACTTCCAATCATCACGGTCACCAGCCCAATCAGAATCAGTGAAACTAACCAATAGAGGAGATGCTTCTACACTGTAATGAATTGCAAACTAAACTTTACCTCGAACATAACGAAGTATTCTTTTAGCTTATTTCCAATGACTTTCATTTGGGTTTTGCATAAACCAAGCAATATGGCCAACAACAAAGGAAAGGTCAGGACGAGTATGGGTCAAATACAAATTTTTTCCTACAAGTTGATGGTATAAGGTAGCATCAACTTCAGGGGAACTACAAGTGACTGAAAGTTTGGCTCCAAACTGAAAGGGAGAAGGGGCTGACTTACAGTCTTCCATGTGAAAATGGTGTAGAAGGTCATAGGCATACTTGTACTGGCAAAGGGAAATACCTTCCTTGGATTGTAAGACTTTAAGACCAAGAAAATAATGCAAGTGTCCTAAGTCTGTCATTTCAAACTTATTTTTAAGGCTAGAATTCACATGGTTTATAAGGTTGGGATCACTACAAGTAACGATAAGTTCACTAACATAAAGAACAAGAATGATAAGATACTTTCCCACTTTCTTGGTGTAGACAATATTATCATAATGGCACCTAGAAAAGCTAGTTTCTAAAAGAAAGCTATCAATTTTGGCATACCAAGCCCGAGGGGCTTGCCTGAGACCATAAAGGGATTTCTTAAGTTGACATGCAAGGTGGGAGTCTATTTGCATAAAGCCAATAGGTTTTTCCATATAGATTTCTTCATGCAAGTCTCCATGTAAGAAGGCAGATTTAATATCCATCTAATGGACTTCCCATTTGAAAGAGGCAGTAAGGGAAAAAACAAGGTGGATAGAGTTCATTTTGACAAGAAGGGAGAAGGTTTCAGTATATTCAATGCCTTCAACTAGTGAGAAACCCTTGGCAGCAAGATGAGCTTTATGTTTATCAACTTTTCTATATGGTCCATACCTGGTTCTGTAAACCCATTTGCATCTAGCAAGTTTTCGTCCGTTTGGAAGAGGAACAAGATCCCATGTATAATTTGCCAATAATGAATGATATTCTTCATTCATAGCTGCGTTCCAATATGGATGACTTGAAGCTTCTGCAAAGGTGTCAGGATCATAATTCGCTGAAGCTTGAGCGAGTAAAGAAGAGGCTCTATCAAATTGAGAACGTGTACATCGTTGATCTATAGGATCACCGACATGAGAACCTACTGCATCCCGAGTAGCATAGACCCATTTTGGAAGCTAAGGAGATGAAGGAGGATCCTAAGAAGGTGGGGGAGGATTGTCATCCTCACTGTCATCATTTGAAGAAGAAATATTTTCAAAAGTAGAAGGGATAGAGAGAGGTAGCACATCTGCCGAACTAGGCTCGTAGGCTGATATATTTTCAGTAAACTTTATATCTCTTCTAATGATAATACTTTTGGACTTAAGTGGAATAAGTCTATATCCTTTGACATCTTCAGAATATCCAACAAAAATACATTTTTCACTCTTTGGTTGTAAAGGTTTATGTTTCTCATCTGGAATATGGGCCCATGCTTCACTTCCAAAAACACGAAAGTGACTGACATCTGGTTTAATTGAGTTCCATGCTTCTTTTGGAGTGATATTCTTTAAAACCTTAGTAGGAGTGCTATTTACTATATAATTTGCATAGTTATTTGCTTCTGCCCAAAAATTCAGACTAAGTCCTTTAGATTGAAGCACACAATTAGCCATTTCCTTTAAGATGTGATTCTTCCTTTCAACTACACCATTTTGTTGTGGAGTATATGGAACAATATGTTGCATTTGAATTCCATTCTCAGTGCAAAAGTTGATGAATTTGTTGTTAACATATTCTACACCTTTATCATATCTTAGCTTAAGAATTCAATGTCCATATTGTTTTTCAACAAATGCCTTAAAGGCCAAGAACATGTTAAATACTTCACTCTTGAGTTTTAAGAAGTATACCCAAGTGTGTCTGGAGAAATCATTAATGAAATTTAAGAAATACTTGTAGCCAGAGAATGAAACAGTTGGAAGTGGACAACATAAATCACTATGCACAAGCTACAAAGGGGTTGAGGTGTGCCAAGAGGCACGTTTTTCAAAACTATCCCGATGATGTTTTCCAAGTACACATCCGGAACAAACACCATCTATGCAAGATACCATTGGAAGACCTGTCACCATATTTTCTTTACATAGATTCTGAAGGGAGCGATAGTTTAAGTGACCAAATCGCTCATGCCAAAGTTTGCTCACTTCATCATTATGAGAAAAAATATCGAGGGAAGATTTGATGACCCAAAGTTGATAAAATTATACAACCTTGTAGAATCATTAGCAATGCCAGTAGCTAATGTTGAGATTTTCTGTTTTGCATAAGATAGGCAAAATCTCAGTTGATGACAACAATAGGAATTAGTTCCTAGATTAGCTCCAGGTTGTTGGGAGATGATTAATGCCTCCTATATTTGATGTGAGTGAGTTAATGAGGTTGTTAGATTCTCTTTGCTATATAACAGGCAACCATTCGGATTGTTTGCGATGAGGGTGAGAGTTTTGTGAGGATTTAATAATGTAATATCCTGTTTGATTAATAAGATTGCCGATGCCTATGTTGTGTGGACGTAGCCCAGATTGGTTGGGTGAACCACGTTAATTCCTGTGTCTTGATGTGCTTGATTTATCTGCTGTGTTTATTGATTTAATTAAGCTGTGCATCTGATCTCCAACAAGTGGTATTAGAGAAGTTGGAGGCGTGACACAGGAGGTGAAATCTATTGCTAAGGTGTGTGCTGGAGGCGCTGAAGATTAACACCTGTTGGACTGCGTGTCTAGAGTACTGCGCAGAAGGAACTCGTGCTACCTGGTGTGCTGTGGAGTGTGTCCAACCTGCATGGAGGGTTCTCTTCAAACCTGCACACTGCTGTTCAAACAAGCGTGGAGCAAACCGATGCGCACTGTTGTTCAAACAAGTGCGGAGCAAACAAGCGTGGAGAAAACCTGCGCACTGCTATTCAAACCGATGCGGAGAGAAAACGTTTGCCATGCGTATTGTTGAGCTGCGCAGCAGAGGAGTGGCACAAAACATTATTTTTTGCGTGGAGGTATTCAGAACTGAAGGTTTTTAACGTGGAAATTTTTTTTTTTAAACTGTTCACACGTATTACTGCATTGCACCTGCGCTGAGTTAATTGATTACTGCGTTGAGGTGCTGAGTTAATTGATTGTTGCGTTGAGGTGCTGAGTTAATTGATTGCTGCGTTGAGGTGGTGTGTTAATTGATTGCTGCGTGGAGATTGCTGGTCTATTCGTTGCATTCCTGGTGCGCAGAAATTTTGATGCGTACACTTACCTGTTCGGATGTTACCGACCTCTGTTATACTATATATCTCAGTGGTATGTATATCTGGTGCGTGAAGATTTATGTGCTGTGATATATATATATATACCTGGTGCATATGTGTTTTATTTAATAAGTGAGAGGGTGTGATTTCCAAAGTCTCTTGGGCGCACGGGATTGTCGTAAATCCAAGGTTCATTTCCCACGGAATAATGCATCACTTTGTTTTATGTATGCGGTGTCAAAAGTACTCAATGTTTGTGCTTTGAAAATCAACATTTGTATACTCAATTTTTGCAACCCGGTGGTAGTATATAGTTGCATGAAACTTGTTTCTTCAAGTAGATCTCTCTCTTACTTTATTTTGACTAAGCATTTTTTGTTTGAGAATTCATGAATACAAAGGCAGTGTCAGATAAGGCATAGGCAATTTTTTTTATTGCTGGTATTTAAAGTTGGATATTGGAGATTATTGTGTTTTTTGATTGATACAAATGGCGAAAACTCAAAGTGCCCGTTTTGAAATTGAGAAGTTTAATGGAAAGAATAATTTCGAGATCTGGAAGGTGAAAATGCATGACCAGCTTGTCCAACAAGGCGTGGTAAAGGCATTGATGGGTAAATCCAAACAACCTTACAACATCACAGACGATGAGTGGGACGAGATGGATGAAAGAGCAGTAAGTGCTATTCGATTATGCCTGGCGGATGATGTCCTGTTTAATATCGTGTCGGAGGTAACAACTGCTGGTTTTTGGACGAAACTGGAGAAACTATACATGACCAAATCCTTAGCCAATAGGATTCTCCTGAAGCTACAATTGTACAATTTGCGAATGAAGGAAGGTACATCGATTGCTGATCATTTAAATGCTTTTAATACTCTTCTTATGCAATTACAAAGTATAGAAGTAAAAATTCCATCCGAGGATAAAGCTATTACTTTATTGTGCTCGTTGCCCGAATCATGGGATCATTTTGTTACTTCTATAAGTCTTAGTTCATCAGAAACTATTGAGTTTTATGATGTAGTTGCATCCTTATTATCGGAAGAAACAAGGAGGAAGTCGCATTTCGAAACCTCTACATCAAAAGCCATGATGGTTAGAGGTCGTTCGAAAGAAAGATGCCCCAGGAAGCCGAGCGACTCACGTTCAAAGTCAAAAGGGAAGAAGAGTAAGCTAAAGTGCTGGTTTTGTGGCAAATC
>APFE031470283.1:3943-15515 GCA_000404065.3 Pinus taeda | reverse complement strand
AAAAAAAAATTGGACATGAAAAATTTTAGAGTGTAAAAAAATGTAACATTTAAAAAAAAAAAGATCCACAGTTAATACATAAAAAAATTTGAAGTGTCGAAAATAAGCCCTAAAAAAAAGGTATCCATACTTAATACATTAAAAAATTTAAAGTGTAAAAAATAAACCCTCTAAAAAAAAGGTTGATGCTGCATCAACACAAATCGACATGAAAATCACTAACATTTAAAAACAAATATTTATATTTGATACATAAGAAAATTTAAAGTGTTAAAAATATGCTCCGAAAAAAAGAGAGTGTATTCTACATCGCCACTTTTCAAAATGGGTCACCTTTTTTCTACCTCTACGAAACGGGTAATTGTATCAGTTCCTATTTCAAAGTTTACATTGTTCTTGGCTCACATACAACAACTGGATTATGAACACCGTCCATTCAAATGCAAGGTATGTCATGAATATGGTCATTTTGCAAATAGATGTTCGAAAAAATATATAGAAAAAACGATTGAATCTAAAGACCCTCAATGAGAGCCTGTAAAATGAAAAAAAATCTGGAATCAAGCCCTCAAAATATTCAGCACGTTCCTCTTCAACTCCCCCTCCTTGGGGTGCCCCTCCCCCTCTCTCTCCTTTTTGTCTGACTTTAATCCCTTTGCCTCTCTATATCCCCCTCTTGATGTCCTCCCCACTAGAGAGGGTGTTCCTCCTCTCCCTCATGAAACCTTGGCCTCTCCTCCTGCCTCCCCTCTTGCCCCTTCCCATCTTCTGCCCCTCCTCCCGCATCATTCTTCCCCTGGCCCCCCCTTGAGCCCCCTTCCTCCTCCCCTTGAAAGGATTCTAACAAGAAATCAATCCAAGGAATCTCTCTTCCCATCTGATAGTCACAAGGAGCTTGGAAGGAAAACCAACAGGGAAATAAGGGATGAAGCAACAATAAAATAAATAGCGATGGGGACCTAGCAACTAATGGAAACATACATAGAAAAAAATATTGGAAACAAGGAAAAACCATATCAGACAGTTTGAGGGAAAGGTCCCTCTGCTCCATCACAAAGTAAATAATGTATATGGTCTCCTGGAACTGTGGCGGCCTTGGCTATCCCTCGAAAGTCAATATAGAAAAAAACCTTGTTAAATCTAAATGTCCATACTTCTTCCTAATTCAGGAGACCAAGTCTTCTGAACAAGAAATGAACGAGATAATCCAAAAAACTAAATATTATGAAGGAACAACTATAAAAGCAATAGGTGGTTCAGGCGATTTTGTATAATGTGGAAACAATCCTCTTGGGAACTAATATGTTAGTTCAAAGAATTGGATTCGATCAAGACTGAATTCAGAAATAAAGTCTTTGGTTATCAAATATGTCTCTTCAATATTGACGCCCTCTCTCATTTCAGAGACAAGGACCATTGTTGGCAATCCTTGGTTGATTGCTTACGCTTTGAAACCAATAAAAAACTCATAATTGGAGGAGACCTTAATCTGATACTGAATGAAGATGAAAAACAAGGTGGCATATTTTAGGCATACCCTTACATAGATAAGCTCTAAAACATTATTGAAACTCACAATCTAATGGACATGGTAAATTCACTTGGAGCAACAAAAGGCTAGGCTCAGGTAATATAAAAGAGAAATTCGACATATTTTAAATCCAAGACAACATCATTTCATATTATAACTCAGTGATCTCAAAGATCATCCCTTCAGCAGCTTCAAACCATAAGCCCATTGCCATTAAATTCAGGGAAAGTGAAAATTTGGGCACTCTTCCCTTTCGTTACAATCCCTTTTGCACCAATTTTGAAGAAGTCAGAACGCTGGTCTCCACATCATGGAATCAATGCATTAATGGCTCCCCAAGTTTTGTTTGGGAATCAAAGCTAAAAATATTTAGAAAAGTTCTAAAAGATTGGGCTCGATTTCATTATAAATAACTTGAGCAAAAGAAAGTAGATCTACAAAGGGAGCTAGAAAATGTGTAGAATATCATGGAGGAAGGAGAAGTAACAAAAGAGAATCAGCTGAAAGAAAAAGAAATACATTGGGAAATATATAAGAATAACATAAATGAAGAAGAGACTTGGAGGTTAAAGTCCAGAAATTTGTGGATTCAAGATGGTGATAAGAACATTGCTTTGTTCTATAATACCACCAAAATGAGAATGATAAAAAACCACATAGAGACAATTTAAGGATAAGGGGATGTCGAAATAAAGGGACAAGAAAATAAAAAGGGAAGCACATCAACACTTCAAATGTTTACTCTTAGTAGATCTTAGGAACCCAGACTCTGAAGACTTCATAAGACACATCCATAAATTAATTTTAGAAGAGACAAATGCAGTTATCACAAAAGAAGTTCAAGAAGATGAACTTCAGTTTTCCATTTGGAATATTCAACTAGATAAAGCTCCAAGCCCTAATGGTTTCTCCATTTCATTCTATCATTCCTTATGGTTGCTCATTAAAAAGGACCTTCTAACGATGATATGTTGGGTCTCTAGAAAAAAAGCAAATAGGTGGCAATACCAACTCCACATATTTGGCCCTTATCCCTAAGGAACCTAAACCCTCCACCTTCCATCACTTTAGACCCAGATTTTTATGCAACTCCTCCTACAAAATTATTTCCAAAGTTCTAACAAATCGTCTCAAGCCTTTCCTTCCTAGCTTGATTTCTAAAAATCAAGGAGTCTTCATCTTGAATAAGCAAAGTGTTGATAATATTATGCTTGTCCAAGAAGCTATAAATTCCAGTTTGTCTAAAAATGAACAAGGCCTCGTCTTGAAACTTGACATGGCTAATGCCTTTGATCGAGTCAATCTTTCCTTTTTAACTTTTGTTATCCATAAGTTTGGCTTCACCTCGGATTTTATAGATCTCATAAAATTCTGCATTATTGGCCCCTGGATCGGCCCCCTTATCAAAGGCAGGCCTGTATTTTATTTTCAAAGTTCAAGAGGCTTAGGACAAGGTTGTCTGCTCTCTCCATTCCTCTACATTATCATGGTTGAATCTCCTAGCAGGAAATTAGAGCACAACAGATAGAACGGCACCATCATCAGTCTCTATTTCAATAGAGGAGTCAAGAGCATAAACTATTCACAATTCGTTGATGACACCTTATTCTTAGGGGGAGCCTCATGTATTGTTGCCAAAATATTCAAAAGCTTTTTGGATAGATTCTTAGAGGTCTCTGGATGCCTCCTAAATAATTTAAAAAGTAGTATTTATAGTTGGAATACCCCTGCAAGAAATCTATAACGTATTTCTCAAATTTTAGGAGTTCCTTTCAAAGCAAAGTGGGTCCATTTAAAACACTTGGGTCTGCGTATTTCAAAAGATATCTTGAAGTTTGAGATTTGGATTTCCTCCATAAACAAAATGAAAAATAAAATTCAAAATTGGGGCATGCTTTGGCTCAACCTAGCTGGGAGAATTACTTTGATCAAATCAGTCTTATTAGCACTACCTCTTTATTAATTTGTTGCCATACAAGCACCTATTGGAATACAAAAGAAAATAGATCTCATTATTATAACCTTTTTATGGAAATGGGGAAATCAGAGACCAAGAAATTCAATTTGGTAAACTGGAAACAAGTAATTTCTCCATATGAGAATGGTGGTATTTCTATTTGACTTCATGGTCTAATGAATATCGCTTTCGAAGCTAAGATCATATAGAGATTCATTATAGGGGAGCCCTCCTTGTGGAAACAAACTTTGGAGGCAAAGTAATTAAAATCCTCTCAACAACATCTACTGAGAGCAAAAATTCCCATCAGACCATGTCTCAAATCTAGAAGCTACTTAGAAAAGATTCACCTCTAATAAAAGAAAACACATCCAAAATTCTGGGTAGTGGTCAGGACATTAACTTATGGAGAGATAGTATCCTTGGCAATTCCCCTCTCTTTGACCTTCAAGGCATTCAACCACTCAAGACTTGGATGATAAATAAAGGAATCTAATCTCTTATTCAAATATCAAATTGGAACCAGAAATAAAACTCTTGGGAAGGTTGGTTCCCCCATCCATTCCACCTGATCTCAACAATAAATGGAATTTTCTCCTTTCACACCTCAAGGGAGCAGTTCCAATAAGCCTTGGCCAGCGATAGATATGCAAATGGAATCCATCAGGAGGGGATCTTTCTGTAAAATCAGGTTATGTGCAACTTCAAGAAGAATATGGCCATTAGGAATGGCCTCTCTACAAATCAGTTTGGAAAACAATGAGCCTTCAACAAACAAAAAATTGGACTATGCTAAAAGGCAAGATCCTAACGACATAAAATCTTAAGGAAAAAGGCATTCATAGTCCCTCAAGATGTCCCTTGTGTCAAAGAGAGGAAGTAACTATCCAACATCTCTTCTTAAGTTGCAAATTTTTTGATGAACACTGGCTCTTGTTGGCCCGCACGATTGAGTCCACTATCAATCTTAATATCATTCTCTCAGATTTCTATGCTAATTGGAAAGAAATCTATCCCTACTCTTAAAAAAGTAAGAATTTGATAAAGATGTTTTGGAGAATTCTTCCATATTTTTTATGTTGGAAAATATGGCTTGCCAGAAATAAATAAATATTTAAAAACATAAAACCAAAAGTCAAAAAAAAATTGGCGAAAACTCAGGGTTTGGATTTTGAATTTAATTTTTCAAAAGGAGAAAATAATTCGGAAAAGATTATCCTCCAACATGAAGAGAAAATTTGGATTAAATTTCTTTTAGGCATACCTCAAATCATGGGAAACACTCTCGAAAACACTTAGTGCAAGCTTAATGACTGGAAAATTCGTTTGAAATAAAGGGACTTTTTGATCTGGTTAAATTCCCTAAAAATACCATGCCTATTTTTTGATGGAGCTTCAAAATCCAACCAAGTTAGGGGAGGTGTTGGAGGTCACATCATTGATCATATGAAAGCAAACTTGATCTCCTTTGAGTGGGGGCTTGGTAAAGAAACAAACAACAAAGTGGAAGCACACGGGTTTCTATTGGGATCCCAAATCCTCGGTAGTAAAAATTATATGAACCCAATCATCATTGGGGTTTCCTCAATCCTAATTCAATAAATGATTAAGAATTTGAAGCCGAAAAATGTAGAAATCAGCTAGATTACAACTAGAATCCAACACCATCTAAAAAATTTAGGAAATGTTTCCTTCTTTCTTGTTCTAAGATAAAACAATAAGATGTTTGATAAACACACAAATAATGCTTGAGTCCGACCCCAAGGATATTAAAAATCAATTATGATATTTTATCCAAAGTCATCCCTTAATTCCAATCACTCCTCCCCTCTTTTTCCTGTTTATCACGTGATCAGGGAATATCTCTCCCAAATCTCGTACCTTTTCTCAATGGTCAACATCATTATCCATTCAAACTCCTCTCCTATCAAATCTCTTATGTCAATACGGATGTGAATTCCTCCTCAATCCTATTCCTCTGTCATTTGCACTTCTCAATACCATCATAATAAGGCCTCCTTAGACTCTTGGGCCTCCCATTTAAATCTCCTCTTCTATATCTTCTTGCCTTCACCTTAATTTCCATGTGTTGCCCTCATTCTCTCATCTTCTCGACCTTGCATTTCCTCTCTTCTTCCCCTGCAACACCAACTCTTCCCTTCTTCATTCTCTTCAACTCCCTTTGTCCCCTGCTTTCTTCGGTATGGATCCATTTGATCTGTTTCCAAAATCTTAGTCATGCCCACACTGCAAGCCTTATAAGCTCGTTGTAGATCACATTCGATCCATGCACAATTAGTGGAGGGACAATTGAAAACTAATTTTGGTTTCCTCTTTCATCAGTGCAATGAACACATAAAGCAATTTGAGCAGCTCAACAATAGATGCACACATCTGGAAAACACAATCAACGTTCTGCAAGAGATGGTCTCTAAAAAACCTAAAGAACGCTCAAATATTCTGGACTGTGGCAGCAAAAACCAAAAGCTAGAGGAGAAGTCAGTTAACAAATAATAAGAGGAATCTAAGCCCATGCCTCACCAAGACACTCTTTTCATATTGATAGAAAGCACTCCTTGATCTCAACATTGTACTCTTGATCATCTTTAGATATGTTCTGTAAATATAATCTCCTTCTTCAAAAGTTTTTAAGAACTTTTAAGTTAAATATAGTAGGTAAATTAGGAATTTTTAAAGCCAATGTAATAGCTAGAAAAGAAGAATCAGGGGATTTTTGTTTCTCCATCTCCCTTGATCACTTCAGCCTTCATGTACTGGGGAGTCCTGCTCTTTTATTTTGGAATGAATACAATATACTCGAACTTGTTAAAAAAAAGCAGGATGACAAGGAAGAAAAGGGTTGATTAGCGATTGTTAATATTTCCTTATAACAACTCAATATTTCATTTTTGTATATTTTAAGTTGTTTTAAAACAACCATCCTTGAATTTCTTCAAATAGGTGTTAACATACAAAGAAGAGCCACCAAAAGTATTGATTGAAATTGGGTTAAATAAGCGTTATGAGAATATGTTGGCATATCAAAAATTAATTGTGGAATTTGTAAGTATCTATGTTTTTTTACTTCTCTGAGTTTATGATTAATAGAACAAAAAAATCTTTTATAATAAATCTATGATTTATAATGGGTTTAAAACATGCAGGAAACAAAGTATGGAACTACGTCAGTAGAAGACTTGTTGCAACAAGGTATGAGGCTTGGTTTTGAAACCATGTGCACAGTTTATGAGTCTGCTATGGTACATTGCTATTCGATTTATGATTTATGTATAATATTTATTTCAATTTTCATTATTCTCACCAATGTAGATACACTCATTACACTTTATTTTTATGTTTGTAAATGAAACAAGATCAAGAAGACGATAACAATTGATTCAATCAATAATACATTCCTCCAAGTAACCCAAGTCATGGAAGTAGCTCGAGCACTGACATCAGTTCTAGTGAAGAATGATGATCTATTTGGATATCAACACAACCTGTTGTATTTTTTCAAATAACTGTTTGTGAAAATTAGACATAACGTCCCAATTGAAAGACAAGGGGTTACCAATAACAATACCACTTTGTATGACAAAGAGCCCCTTATTGATATATAATAAAACACATTTTAATTTATTCTATTTTGTTATCTACTGTCGCTGTGAAATCTTACACCACTGATTATATATATGGATGATTAAATATTATAAAGAAGAGATGCGAAATATGATAATATAACATTTTTTTTGTAAATAAGCAGTGGAATTTCTATTCATCAGTCTCAACAAAATTACATACATTTTTTTTTTATAACTGGTCTGTCGGATTGGAAACTAGACGAGCTATAGTATAGCCTTTTTCTCATCAGCCTCCTGGGTATAATACTACAAATATTTTTCTTCCTGGACCAATTTTTACAAAATTTACAACCAAAAGGGTAGCTCCAGATTTGTCTATGAATTCTGACATATATAGATATATAGACATATAGATATATATATATATATCTATATATTTTTCTCTGTCAGCCCAATGGCTCAGCCCTAACATACTTTAGACACTTTAAAAGACTAGATATAATATGACTATATAAGACTTTGAACCACCCTACTAAAAACCATAACAGAGGAATACATATTTAGATTAGTTATCAGGGTCACCACCTACAGGGGGGGGGCTTCTATGTGTTCAGGAGGGTCTTGGTGGCTACCTTGGCACGATGGTACTCCTCTTGTGCTACACACACACACACACATGGTGAACAATAACCAATTGTCCTCCCTGTTGCTAGGTAGAATGTCCAGGTGGACATAGTGTAGGAAAGTGTCAATTTTTTTTCCATAGAATCAATTATTTCCTTTGAACAACGTTTAAGGTCAACTAGAGTGCATAGGTGGGTCTCCAGCCTCTCCACGCACCTATGCAGGATATCGAACTACCTCGGCTGAGCTCCTTTAGAGCATGTTTCTACAATGATTTTACCCATAAACATTTTTATGTGCCACGCGGTATCCACAGTTTTGTGATATAGGGTTTCTCGGGTCTGAGTAATGCTTGTGTTGATCACCTAGTAGCCTCCTCTGCCACATGGCCCTCTGATTTGTTCGCTCTTAGCTCCTGGACTTCTTGCTCCTTAACTTCCATAATGGCCTTTCCCTCTTCGGGACAAGGTCTACATAGTCCTAAGCAACCTCTCGTGTCGTAGTCTCCATTGTAGTTCTTTGCGAGGGGTAGTTGATGATTTCCCTCCTCGGGGTCTTTCCCTACAATAAACCTTCCTGCCCTATTCCATACTCTGATGATTCTATGTTCCTCTCAGCACCAGAAAGGTAGTCAATGTCTTGAGGAATCACAACTCTCTATTAATGACATACCAGAAGGGGGGGGGGGGGGGGGGGTAATAAGTAGCAACATATGCCCAAATACCATAGTTCCCACTACTCTACAACTTGCTTCTTTCAATAATTATTGCCATATCGAGGTGTGATAACGCACACATATTCATCCTTGCACACTGTGTCCTCTCCATTGTCTACTTCAGCTAAGATCTGTTCGTTATCACATGATTTGACATGGGAAATAAATGAGAGTGTATTCTCTTTGGTTTATAATCATTATTATTCTTGGAAAGAGAGGATTTCATACTCAAGAATATACCCTCCTCTGCCGCCACCTCACCAGCCTTTAATCTCCACATATTATCTTTGTGGAAAATTCTAATTCCACTTTGTTGTAATGACCATCCCTTGTGTGGGTTATGAGTTGGTCATGTCATCCAATTCCCAATAATCGTTAAACACTTCTTGAAGTTTCCCCCCACCCCTATGGTGTGTACCCTGCTTACCAGTGTCCTTCCACATCAGATCACATCCCTTCATATCCAGCTCAACTATGTTGGCACATTCATCCTTAATTTGTCTTGATCGAACCTCCTCCCATTAAAAATCCCCCCTGGACCACCAGCTCCTTTCCCCCTTCATTCACCATCCTGTCCAACAGTTTGTTGGTGGTTCGACGAATAAGGAGAAACTCCAAGTTTCACATGTAAGCCAAGCATCCGTGAATCATTTGTATGATATGGCTTAGGCGCCAGTGCTTTGTCACTTTCCCTAAGCTAGAGCCTCACTATAACCTTTTGGTTGCCCTGATTTCCAAAGTGGAGTCTCCCTCTATTGTGCAGTGATGAAAATTGGCTCTGATCAGCGAGTCTAGCCCTTATTATAGAGCCAAGAATTCTACAGCATTGATTGTTATCTTGCCCATATTTGAGTAGTATATTAAGATGATTTTACCAGTGTTATCTCGTATCACCCCTCCCACACTAGCATAACTTGGGTTTCTATTCAACGTGCCATCGAAATTTAACTTCAAAAAAATTTCCGCGAGAGGTGTCGAAGACTTTGCCAATCCATGCACTTGTAGTTCCTTTCTCTTATGAAGCATAGGATGGATTCCTTTCAGGCCTAGGGTTTCCAGGATTCAAATTTCTTGTGATGCAGGATTATTATTTTCATTTCACACCCAAAAACTTAGGATTGTTTCCTGTATTTGCTGCAGGATTCGGGAGATCAATGAGGAATTCGAGGAGGATTTATCCTAGAATATCCATCAGTCTCACTCTTTCTAAGTCGCCCAAATCACAAAGCCAAGACTTAGGCTCCAGGCAAGATTACCCATTCATCTTTCAGTATATCTCTCTCCAATTATTTAAAGTTTCCTGGATATTATATCTTTGTCTATTTATCTACCAAATGACCTAGCAACCCAGTCCCATAACGTAACTGTGTATTCACAATTATTTAGGAAATGGTTGATAGTTTTTTTTTTTTTTTAGGATAAGCTACAATGCGAAGGTCCTAAGAAGCCCCTACAACAAATATTTTCCCAAGTAAGCATTATTATGTGCATTACCAACCAAATGAACATTTAAAATTTGTTCTATTTCAACCCTTCAACGTTTGGTTGATTCTCCATGAGGTATTTGTGGGCTTCCTTCAAAGTAAATTCATCACCTTCCTATGTTCCCCATCAAAGTTGATCCTCATCCTATGAATGGAGAATCCTTCGTAGCTAAAGATCTTCATTTAGGCCTTGATCCATTTGGGCTAGTGGATTCTATGCGAATTGATTTAGGATTTTCCATTGTCTCCATTTTTTGTTGGTTCCCCTAGGGTCCCAGTATTTATGAACTATTCTTTTACCTTCTACTTTCAGTATCTCCTGGGGTGCCATTTGGCCTGACTAATTTAGGTTCATGTTTCCATGCATCTTCATAAAATAGTGTTGCTTTTTGTTTCGAATCTCCCAAAAGAAATGCTTATTATCAATCCCCTATTACTTCAGGTCAAGTTCCATGTGGCAGATCCTAATATTCTATCATTAACCCTGATTAAAGCTTTTGGGTGCCAGTGTGGAGCATATTTGGCTTTCCAAAATGAAGCCCAAGGGAGATTTACATCCTTAATCCATCGCCACCATAATTTGGCTTCACATAGAGCATTCAATTTTTTGAGGTCTAGTAGGCCTGATCCCCCCTGAGATTTTGGATTGAAAATTTTATATTTTTTCCTTTGCCCATTCCACTACAAATTCCTCTGGATTTCTCTGATTTGATTGGGGATTCCTTTAGGATTTGGGAGAACCGATAATAGAAACATAGAAATTAGCTGCATAACTGATTTGGTTAGCACCAATCTACCTACTAGGTTTAGAGCCTGTTAGGTCTAGCAGTTGAAATTGTGTTGTAATTTTTGTACTAGGGTGTCCCAAGAGGATTTCTTTTCAGCTTTGTCCGTTAGATGGACTCCTAGGTGCTCTGACAATGGGGATTTCCTTTGAAAGCCTAAAATGAAAGATAGGTTTGTTTTTACAACAAAATGAGTATTAAAAAAGAAAACCATGGATTTGGAATGATTTACTTCCATACTCGAGGCAACAGTGAAATCCTCAAGGATTTGTTTGTAGGCTTTTCCCTCCTTGATTGATGGGATTCCATGTAGCATTGTGCCATCCACAAATTGTTGGTGGGTGATCGACTTACATTCTGCATAAGGTTGTAGGCATTTAATCTTACCTACAATAGTTACTATTTTGATGGCTCTACTAAGGCCTTATGGCTAGCACAAGGAGGAAAGGAGAAAGATGGTTTCCTTGTATTAGGTCTCTAGTGGGGGAGAAAGGCTATGCAGGGTCCCCATTGACTAGTATTTAAAAATTGGTGGAGGTGATGAGCGACATTATCCACTGGACCCAACATTGCATGAAGCTAAAGGCTTCTAAGGGGCTCTACATATATTCCCAATTTAACTTATCATATGCCTTAGCAATGTCCATGTTATGCTTCTTAACCTGCAAAGCAATACCGATCAGAGAAGATGTGAGAAAAATACCTAGAACACAGAATATGCGAAGAAAATATACCCAGAACACAGAATAGCAATTATTTTATTACTCAGAGAGAAATGTTCACAGGCCTCTTCAAGGGGGCAACCTCCAATAGAGCAAAGCTCGATTACAAAACAAGACACGATGCTCCTCGCAGGGAGTCTCTATCCTTATATATGACTCATACATGCAAT
>APFE031470279.1:33373-46324 GCA_000404065.3 Pinus taeda | reverse complement strand
TTATGGAAATGAAAAAGTTTTATTAATGTGATAATACTGATTCACCCCCCCCCCTCTCAGTATTATTTCCAACAGTTGCTAGCAGGAAAAATAATGAGGACTCTGAGGTCTCTGGTGTCATTTTCGTACTGGCTGAAGAATGTGTCGCTGGTGTACGATTCAACTGGTCATAGTTTCTTTGTGAATAATTTTTAGCTAATTGTCGTGAAGTCTAGGAAGAAGGCAAGTCATTCTATTATGTGTGGCTGCTACTGTCCCTCATGTTGGTTGCTACTGAGTTGCCTAAAGATAGCCAGTTTCCTGTTTTAACCCTAGAATGGTCAAAATCCACATGGTATGCATCCCTTTAGGCGACCAACGACGCACGCAAAATTCAACGGATTAATATCTTTTGGGTATTAATTTACACAATTGTGCGTTAGTGGATCAATGCGTTACCACACCTAACAACTAAAGTTTATGAGAGTATGAATCACATTACGGAATTCAAAGCAGATATGCATCATGTCTACATTTTGGCGCGGAAGGACCCATCACAGACATGAACCCCTCTCTGGTTCATTGTCATTAATGACGTTGTTCACAAGATTGTCAAGGCTTGGCTTGCAGCTTGGTGAGGACCCACGACAGCAAAATGAGACGAGGCTACAATTAAAAGGAGGAAGCCAAGCATGCCAAACAACAAAAGAGGAATGAACAGTATGCTGCAGAGGTTAAGGAAGCGAGAGGCGAAACATGCAACAACGGGAAAACTATTACTAGATGTGTAGACATCCGCAATAGACAAAGGCACTTAGAAGGAAATCACTCAGCTGTGCACAACGGATATGCCATCCACTACTATGGGTACCCCACTAAACCACTCACCCACACTAGAGTGACCGAAGGCATGAAAGAAAGCAAAAGAATCTAAGATCAATAGTGAAGTTACCACCCTAATGGAAGGCAATCTAAATGACATCGAAGAAATCATTCGGAAAGCTACTCGGGATGCAATCGATGAGGCTATGTTGGAGCAGCACATTGTGTTGGGGGAGCTGCGAACACAGTTATGTGAATTGGGATCAAGAATTGCACAAGTAGGGTCTAGCGTTTCTATAAAAGCCTCTAGTATGACAGCTACAGAACCATTGCTTAGAGCCCAGGTTGCTCAGTCTACTCCGATCCTCACAGGCACGTTGATCACCAACTAACCAGAAGACCGAGTAATACTAGAACAACTTACCAGATCGGAACTAAACCTGGCTGCACTCCCATGTGATAGTTTGCAACAACTTCACGACAGCACCACAATTGAACTTCTCGCAAGGGCCAGCCGCACTGACCAGATACTCCAAGAGCAAAGAATTAATATTGAACAGCTATGGCTCCAACACGATGAAGCAATCACCCAAAAACAACAGATCGAAAAGGTAGTAGCAGACGCCTATTTGAGTGCTCAGGCGAGAAATATTACAGGGGACTTAGCCATTGAAGCACAAATTCGTATGTTGGCTATGGAGTTTTGAAAGACCAAGGAAGAGGCCACACGGTTGCAGCTAAAACTCAGTGTGTAGATCATGGAATTGAAATTGTAGGTCCCACCACCAACACTTCTAGAGGTAGTAGTACAGCACCAGAACATTATTGATATGGGGCGCGTGATGCTTTCATGGTCACTCAAAGAACGTACCAAGTTGCTAACTCAGTCAATTGATATGCTCACTGTCCTTCAAGAAGATCCCACACTCCGCAGGTTGGAAGCGGAGGTTTGGGAACTTCATCACACCTACGTTTAGTTTTGGAGAACCACACAAACCATTGTCATCCTGGAATGGTTGGCTAAGATGAGGGAGGTGTAGGACATGAAAATCCAAGCAGAGGTTGTGAGACAGAAGGAAGCCGTGGTGAAAGCTCGTATCCAGCCATGGTTGGATGAGTCATTTGTAGTTTCAACCACCATAGGGCATAAGGTATCACACATGAAGGTTGAATGTTCTAGGATGGAGACAGCCGAGATAGGGGCAATAATATTGGTACCATAGGTGGAACAGATGCAATGCATGATGGAAGAATTTTCTGCTAGTACCAACAACGCATGCAAGTTGTTGACTGATCTCCACACAAAGATGGATGCACCAACTTAGTGACTTGGGACGAGTCACGATGATTGTGTTGGGGGATTGTTGGGTAGTGAAAGCCCTATGGAACGAGTATGGGGCATGAAGCCCAAAATTTTGGGTAATATTAGGGTGAAAGACTTCATGGAAAGCACGGAGCGTGAGCTATAGGAGGTTGAGTCAAAGGGTATTCCGCCTGAAAATAGTGTAAAGAAATAGTAATAGAGTCGGACCGCGGTGGAATCGTGGGCCAAGGGAAAGTATAAATAGAGTGAGGCTCTATGAGGGAAAGGCATTTCAGTATTGGATTTTTTATTCTATGATGTAATGGGTGAATAGTCTGAAAGTAGTTGTAAGTCTGAGTCAAGGGAGTAGGGTAGAAGGTAGAGGCTCTGCAGTTATGTGCGCAGAGGCCTAGAAAGTCCGTAGCTATGTGCGTGGACCCCTGCAGCTGAGTGCACAGGGTGGGTTTGGATGTATTGTGGAAGATTGGTAATAAAGATAAGTTTCTTCTAAATTCTTTGTTGATTGCAACTTTACTCTTTCAAGATAAATGAACTGTTATGATTTCTGCATTTGCTACAATTGAATTCATGTGAACTAGATTAATCTTGAGGCGCGAAGTAACCAAAAGTAATAAATGTTTGCTTAAAGATCATTTTAACTAGATCAAACATGTAATGAGTGATTCAATCAATAATAAACACGATAAGGGTATTCTGATCTGCCCGTATATAGCATAGCATGAAGCTACAGAACAACGCACAAGCCCTAGAGCACATCTAAGACAACCCTAGGGTGTGGAAACCTAGTTCCAGCATCCTCCCCTACTACCTCAGGTTTTAGTCCACGCTTCATGGGTTCTTACCAAAAGGGCTGGTAGTTGTAGGATTTGTTTGGCTAAATAATTCTTCCGAACCTGGGTTAAGCCCATATATGGAAACATTTAGCATCATGTATACTTGATATGCCATGTTGAAATTTTAGGAAAATAATATCTTTTGAAGCAAAATTCAGGAAGATAAGGGGAACATGGGTAGAGTAATGCACGACCAAAATGTGGAAAAGTACATTTATGTTGCATGTGAGATGTTCCATGTTTCATGTAATGCATGGAGACTCTTGTCACACATAACAACCTATTTAGAGACTAAAATTACGCTAGCAAAGTAATGCATGGCCAAAAGGTGGAAAAGTACATTTAGATTACATGTGAGATGTTTCATTTTTCATGTCATTCATAGACACTCCTATCACATATGCCAACCTACAGGAGCACAAAAGAACAAAACATTGTAGTTCTAGCTCCCATGCAACCAAAAAACAATAGTTTCCAGCTCAAATGTGTGAGTTATTACAGTAGGCCTACAAATAATTCACTAGCTCCAAACTGAGCATGTGATAGCTCGTTGGAATCCTCTCTTGATGTGGCACACCTTCCTCAAGCACAATGCTCAGAAAATATTCTAGGGATTTTTCTCCACAAGACATCTTTAGGACTGTACAATTCACATGCCAACTCACATGTGTGGGTTAAGGAAGGTTCCTCTAAGTCAACATTGGGGAGCCAAAGGGATGTTGAACTCCATTTTCATGTAGTTGAGCTTTTTTAATGAATGTATCAGTTTAAATCAAGTCAAATGTGTGATAGTTGGACCATTTCAAGCATGAATCAACAAAATATTGGTCATCATTATTAAGAAATAATAATTTATGGACCCTATGTTCCCTAGATTGATGAATTGATCCACCTTTTTGTAGGGATATATTATTTCTCATCGTACATGTGGATTTGACCACCTTATTTTATTGATTTTAGTGTCTAGAAGTAGAATATATCTGGAATTTCTTTGCTACATCTAACAAAATTCCCCAAATAATATTATTTTAATGTAAAGGATGTTATTTACCTCCTCTACATAAAGGAAATACTTCTTCATTTTTCATATATGGTTGGACAGTGGAAGTATTCCTCTCCCTGGGGCTTAATGAAATTTTTCTCAACATTATTGGTGCCTCTGATTTGCTATGTGATGTACGTTTTGACTTACACGGGTTTTCTTTTTGGTTCCTTTTGCAATATTTTAAAGGGTTTAAACTTGTGAGTGACTCAAGATCACCACAAGACTTACTATGACCAACCCATTAAGGGGAAAAAATTCATGTGGAAGGAGAGATCAAGGAACTACACCTCATCTCATGCTCTGATGGTGTGAAGTAAAAGTAATCATAAAGCCTCTTTGCTAGGCAGACACTTGATGGGCTTCCCTTAGTAAATACTTCATTTGTTTAATGGCATAGTCAATCCTTGGTATGGGCAAATCCTATTGATCACTCCTCTCTGGGGTGTATTTTGACTTTGCAATTTAGCCTAATTGGTTAAGAGAATGCCCATATTTAGATTCCACGCAAACAAAAATTTTATTATATCAAGATCCCACAAAAATAAAGGAAAAATAAAACTTTCCAAGATTCCAATGAAAATTATAAAATCATACATTATATTGATCATTCATGAAAAAAATAGTGAACAACATATAATAGCATTGTAATTTATTTTTCTTTTAAATAAGGCATATCTTCCAAACCATTGCTATCAAAATCCTTCGTGGTTATGTATTATGGCTTTTGAGGCCTATTGTGGCCATCCATGCCACATTCTTTTAGTCTCCACTCTTGCGTCGTTTCATCCTATAGATATGAATGCAAGTCTTAGGATGGAGCTACTTGGGTGCTATGTACGACCAGTCCAGTCCATGTTTTGATGACACCTATGTATTTTCCAGATGGTCAGATGTCACAATGTCTCTATGCATTTCATTGGCCATGGATTAATACTAATTTTATAATTCTCTACATCGAAATCTGATTTTTCATAGCATTCCATGTTTCTTGAGGTAGTTCACATATGCCAATGCACAAGGTGGCACATCCAAAAAATCAGCAAAGGATCAAAATGTTCGAAATAATGTGTACTTGACATATTTCTTGGAAGAAATGTTCAACTAACTATTAAAAGAAAAACTATATAAGGCTAGCCCCTCCTCACTTGGTTTTTTCTAAAATATTGTCAATTGGCCCAAGGAAGATATGACACTCTTATGTTGTAAAGGGAAACAAATCTAAAGAAATTTTGAGAGGCTATCCAAGGGAGATTGTTGGGAACAGGTCATCTGGGGTCAATTTTGGGGTTAAAAGCCCACGTTTCAGGGCTAAAAGCCCAATTTTTGTGTAAAGTCTCCACATTTTTTGGTCACAGAGCATGGAGATGTCAAGATTCAATAAAGGGTTTCTGCCCTTCTTTTGTGTAAAAGCATGTTGGCTTTAGAGATCTACCCATGGTCCATGGACCATGGAATTGTATAAGAAGGAGGTCTTAGAGGAGTCTAAGAGAGTTTAGTTCATAGTTCAGCCTTGTTATGTTTTATGAATGGGTCTATGAGAGCTAAGAGCGAAGAGTCTTAGCATAGGAAAAGACTTTGCAGCTGAGTGCTCAGAGGTCCATGGTAGAAGTCCGCAGCTGAGTGCACAGATCCCTGCAACTATGTGCTTAGGGTAGTCAAAGTCTGTATTGGATTTATTTGAATCAATAATGAAGAGGAGTATTCTAAAATTACTTGTGTGTTTTGCCTCTGCCCATTGCATGTGATTATGTTATGGTGACTACTAGGTTTATGTTTTAATTCTACTATGATGCGCGAATCTATATGTTTCTCTGTTTTATATGACTGCAAGTAGAGATATATCTTTACGAGGAGATAACCATAAATGCATGTTAAAGTAACCAATACTTAAGTGAATCTAGATAGACACAAAAGTAAGAGTAATTACAGGGGTACACAAGAGCCTGATATATTTATTTAGGGTCCGTGAATGATGATTGAAGACTTTCGCGGAGGCTCCAAGGACGAATAAGAAAATTACTTTCATAGTCCCTAAAGTTCTTATCAATCTTTGTGAAGGAAGGTTAGGGAAAATATTTGATGTCACATCCATCTCATGGTGCGGAAACCTGGTTCTTGCATCCCCCCATATTGCTTCGGGTGAGACTTGAGTCCGCGCTCTATGGATTGATGCCAAAAGGGCCAGTAATCTAGGTATTTGCTTGGTTGCTTAATGCTGAACCTAGGTCAAGGCTCATCAAGGCAAAAAATGGTTATGTTGCTGGGATCAGGATTTTCATAACGAGATGTGTGATGTCGCATCATTGGAATCCAACTAAGAAGGAGATTGAAGACTAGTTGGATAGAAAGATCAACGAATTCACAACACAAGAAAATAGGAGTCTGCGTTTGACAAAAAAATAATGGTTTGACAGATATATATACACAGAGATAAACAAAATATTCCTCTATTCCTTCCTAGTTATGAATGGATTGCAAGGTTGAAAGACACCCAAGGGAGGTGGAGGCTTGATGGTTCGATTGTATGGAGCCTTGAGTTAGTGCAGAAATTGGAAGCCTCTGAAGGTAAGATCACGCCCATTGTTGATCATTGGCTCGACCATATCATAGGAGGGTTTGCAATAGAGTTCATGTTCGATACTTCGGTCAGTTAAAGCGAAGCATACCACAACTTCTTCAAGGGGCTACAAGGTAAGTATTTGAAATCATTAAATACTTGGATTAAGATGATCTTGTGTGAAAAGTGGGTTATGCAGTTACCTTGATATTTGGGGCTACATGAAGTGCAAGGAATTTGAGGGATGGAGGAAGAAAAGGTCCTGAATATAGCCCGTTGATTGAGCCTCCTATGAGTGATGATGAAGGAGCAGTGCAGGCTTCTCCGCTCAGTGCTATTTAGTTGATAATACAAGGGTTCCCGCGAATACCTACACCTCCTCCATCCTCACCTCATCGATACACACTGCATCCATCCTCACCTCCACTGCTTACCCCCTCACCCACATCATCGCCACCTCCACCACTGTTTAAC
Source organism: Pinus taeda (assembly GCA_000404065.3). Taxonomy (NCBI): domain Eukaryota; kingdom Viridiplantae; phylum Streptophyta; class Pinopsida; order Pinales; family Pinaceae; genus Pinus; species Pinus taeda. Next base: position 39,290 of record APFE031470279.1, on the reverse strand, counting down.
ATGGCAAAATCCATAAAGCTACCTATGTTCAAGGGTATAACAAATGAAGACCCGGACTAGTTTTGGTTTGTCATGAAGGCTATATGGAAAGCTCAAGGTATCACGGATGATCAAATGAAGAAAGAAACATTGGTTAGTGCTTTGCAGGACCGACGCTAACTTGGTACATTAAAGACTACACTGATAATCTGAAGTCTGTGTTAGCTGATATCCAGACAGCACCAATAAGGAATTTAGTAGACCTAAGTCTAAGGTGTAATAAATTGTGGGATTCAAGGAGATCATGATGAAGCCTAGAGAGATGCCCTAGGATTTGGATCAAATATTGAAGTGTAGGATCCATGAAGACAACATGAATCTGACTAGTGGGCAGCACCGTGAATGGTTTGTGGCTTCTCTCCTGCCTCACCAAAGGGTTGCGCTATCACAATAGAGGATCAGGATCGAGGCTGAAGCTTTGAAAATCATGATGAGATTGCACGAGATACCAATGTAAGATGTTAATCTGGGGTTTTAGTAGATTCACGTGCAGTTGTAGAACCTTTGCCTTGAAATGCAAATTCTGAAGACAGAGCAGCTTGGCCAGAGGCGAGCGAAGAAGTGTGGTGCCTAAAGTGTAAAAGCCAGGGGCATGGAAAAGAAAATTGTCCTGTTTTCGTAAATGTTGCATCATGGGGACCAATGCATTTAAGGCTCGAAGCTGCAGCAGGGCCATGAATAGGGCCCATGCTATGGTGTGCTATCCATCTGGTAGCTAGGAAACATGTGATGGACAATTTCCATTTTTTGGAAGAATTCATACAAACACTGCAACATCTCTTCTGCAAATTTTGTTAATATATGGGTCATGATGAGTGCAAATTTTGAAGTTATGGATTAATGATGGATAGGACACCTTCATACAGGGTGTAGGCAGAAACATGGCCTGTAGACCAAGGTGCTAGAGGATTGCAAGGTGAGTATCAGGGGTGCAGCCGAGGCCGAGCTGGAGGAGGACCTGGTAGAGGTGGAGGGAAGATTATTTGTTACAATTGTGGAGGACCAAGACACTACGCGGGAGACTGCCCAGATCCAGCACAGTTCTCATACTGTTATTGTACTCAATTTGACCATGCGATAGAGGATTCCACTATATTGTTAGCCAAGATACTTAAGAAGGGGGTGAAGCCTCAAGAACCGACTTAGAACCTTTAGATGATGAGGGATGAGCCTTGCGAGGAAGACACCAAGGTAAAGTTTGTGTTGCAGAGTGGAGTAACAGCTGGTGAGGACAAGGGGAAGTGGCTTGAAGAAGGCGAGTGGGTCTGCAAAGCACTAGAAAAGGAGACTAAGTTAGATTTGGAACTCGCAAAAGAAACATTTATGGAAGCAAAGAAAATATTCGTTGAGGCCTCTACCTCAGGAAGTTAGGAGAAACCAGTTGAAGAAATGGACCCATCCATGAATACCACATTCTTGGACACCTGCATGAAACTGCTCTGCCGTAGTAAGTCTATGAAGGGACTGTAGGAACTGATCAATCGGGACTTTGGCAAGGAGAACACTACTAATGAACCCCGCTAGTCAAAAATATTGGTAAGCATAACGCAAGGACTGGACATGAGATGAGACTCACCACGCAGATAGGAGAATACGAAATGGACCAAGTTATCCTAGACATAGGGTCCGACGCAAATGTTTTACGAGAACAAACATGGGAAAGAATTGGGAGACTTATGCTACAATGGTCTTTGATTCAGTTGAGGATGGTGATTCAATAGAAAATCATCCCAACAGGGAGGTTGCAAGGGGTAAGAATTGATATTGAAGGCACGCGCGCACTAGCGGATTTTGAAGTAATAGATATCGTGGATGATAGAAATCCCTACCGTGCACTCTTTGGGATTGATTGGGCCACTGACGTGAATGGAGTAATCAACCTGAAGAAGAAAAAGATGATATTTGAGAAGAAATCGCTCTGCATAGTGGTGCCACTGGATCCTGCAGAAGGACCATGCTATACAGATATGGTCTGAAATTATGAAACTGATGATGATTTGGACCAGAGTTACATGGTAATGGCGTGAGATATGGATTGGGTGAATCTGACAGTAGATAGACGTATTGCATGGGACTGTGAGATCTCCTATACATTAGATTCAGAAGAAGAACTAGAGCACTAGCAGAATCGACTACATGAAGTATCTAAACCAAGCCGTTGCACTGTGTATCATTAGAGGTAAGAAATAGTGCTCACTATGATGGGTTAACTCATGCTGATCACTTTTTGGATGCATTTGAAAGGGAAGTACCAGAGAAGCATCACTTCCAGGCATTAGATTGGGCACTGTGCATTACACCCACAAGATGGTGGGGTACACACAAGGATAGTTTTGATGATTGGCGTGAATATAGGAAGGTGATGAGGGTATGCTTTTCTCATCTGAAGGTGTAATTAATAGAAAAATATGATGGGAGAAATGATTTGCATGATCATTTGGTGAAATGGACTAAAGTGTATGGAGCGAAGGCTCAACTGGAATGGGTCCATCTATTTTTTCATACCTTGGATGTTATACTAATGAATTGGTAATTGGAGACGGAACTCTGCCATGGCACCGAAGAATAGGATGTTTTGTGCCATGGATTTTTGATGACATTTAGCTTTGAGGATGGATTTGAATATATCGATGAAGCATTGCAGGATGTTAAGACAACAATTTTCAGGATACCACAGGATCCTGTAGATTTGATTCAACCTGATTGGACCACCCGGTTGAGCCACACGCTGGAGTGCTACAATGTCACAGCAGAAGAAGAAGACGAAGACCCAAGGAAGAATAATATTCCAGAGACTAAAGGAAACCGCGAAGTTGAAGGACCATAGCTAGAGAACCTAGACATAACTGAGCCACTCAAGACCACTAAGATGATGCGATAGTGAATATGGTCGCCAAACTACTCCGTGAATTATTAGGTTGTTTTATATTCTTTATACAACTAGCCCATGTAGTTAACCGGGGGGTTAAAGGGGGGGTGGTGCCCCCCTTCGTTGCGTTGATTATGTAGAGGGGGGGGGGGTTCATAGGGGGTTTTAGGTGTACCCGTAACCCCACTTTATGGGGTTTAGGGTAGCATCGTGGAAATTTTTGGTTTTGAACCCTATGTTAGGTTGGGCGGACCACCTATGGTTTTGTGCATGATTTTCACACATGTTTTTTGGACACAATGGTTTTTGGTCCATGGTATTGGATGCTTTGGCATGTATAAATATGTATTATAACATTGAAAGGAACATAATGAAAAATCAAGCTGGTAGTCCCGGTTTTGGGATCCAGGGGAAACTCTCTGTGTATATTTGTTTTATGTGTTATGCTCTCACATTGTTTATTTTATGTGTTTTAGAATTCATATGTGGGTAATTTCTGTATGGGGTTAAAACCTATATTTGGTATTAGAGTAGATTTGGCTTCAAGGGGACACCTTTGTTGGTAAGGGTTTTCGCTCGGGCCTATGGTAGACCCTGTTCAGTGGGAGATCTGTGAGATCGATTTTGGTTTTCGCTCGGGCCTTTTAGTTTGATGAAATAGTCTCATCCTTGCTGATGGAGGAGATGAGACGGAAAAACATGGAGAGCCAGAATGGTGATGCCTTGTTTATACGAGGACGGTCCTAAAACAAAAACAAAAATAATTCATCGAGTGGGAGATATAAATCTAAAGGGAAATCTAAATCTCTAGGAAAACCTGTAAAGGTGGTTTGCTGGAAATGCAGAAAGGAAGGGCACTATAAAAGGGACTGTAAATCTAAAGCTCCTGATAAAGGAAAGGGATCTAATGATTCTCCTTCTTCAGAGGTGAAAACCGCCTGAAATGAAGGTGGGGATGTGTACTTGGTTTCTTCAAGTACACATGTAGATCATGAGGCATGGTTGATTGACTTAGGTACATCCTTTCACTTCATTCCCCATAGAGAGTGATTCTGCAAGTACGAGAAATATGATGGTGGTGATGTCTTCTTAGGGGATGACAGGAAGGCTACAATCATTGGTTGTGTAAAAGTAAAGTTGAAGCTACAAGGTTGAAGGGTTAGAACACTTCTAGGTGTTCTACATATTCCTGCATTGGCTAGAAATCTAATTTTTGTAAGCAAGTTGGATGATGCAGGTGTAAAAATAATGTTCGAGAAGGATACCTGCAAAATGGTTTGGGGATAACTGGTATTGATGCGGGGAGTATGAATTGGAACTATGTACAAGCTACATGGTAGCACTGTTATTGATGGGTGCAACAGTTCTATGGTTCCTGAAAGTGGAGTAGAAAATCTAGTGGTCTTTGTAGAGAAGACCATGTTGTGGCATCAAAGGCTTGGAAATATTAGAGAGAAGGGCCTTCGAATACTTCATGGTAAAGGTATGGTAGTAGGTATGAGTAATAGCTCTCTAGATTTTGATTTCTATGAAAATTGTGTATATGGGAAGCAGAATCGGGTGAGTTTCCCCTTTGATAGTAAGAGGGCAAAACAAATATTAGAACTTGTGCACAGTGATGTGTTTGGACCTATGAAGGTTCCATCACTAGGTAAGTTTGTGTACTATGTATCATTTATAGATGACTTCTCAAGGAATACATGGATATATTTCCTTAAGAATAAATCTAAAGCCTTTGACAAGTTTAAAGAATTTAAGGATCTTAAGGAATTTGAAGAATTTTGTAAGAAGTGTGGTATAGCATGATAGAAGACTACTCCATATACACCTTAGCAAAATCGAGTTGCAGAAAGAATGAAGAAGACGTTGATGGAAAGGGCAAGAAGCATGCTCAGTGGCACTAGGTTAGGACAAGAATTCTAGGCAAAGGTGGTGGATACTGCATGTTACCTGGTCAGTAGGTCACCTTCATCAACGTTGGAGGATAAGACTCCAGAAAGGTATGGACTAGTAAAAAACCCTCTCTTTCACATCTAAGGGTATTTGGATGTGATGCATATGTACATGTTCCAAAGGAGAAACGAACCAAGTTGGATAGTAAATATGAAAAGTGCATCTTTATTTGGTATAAGGATGGTTTAAAGGGTTATAAGATTTGGAACCCAGTCACATGGAAGGTTGTGTACAACTGAGATGTGGTGTTTAGAGAGGAAAAAGATCTTATTAAACATTAAGTACAACCAAAGGAACCTGAGAAGATAGAGTTTCAGCTTAAGGAGGAAGAATCAGACTCTACAGCAGAGGAGGAATCAAAAGATGAAGAGCCACAAACTCCGGGTGTGAGAAGATCAGTTCAAGAAAGAAGGTAGCCAGAAAGGTATAGTCCATCTGCTTTCAATTCAAATTTTTCTTTATCTATTATTGGAGATGATCCTAGAATTGTGAATGAAGCAGTAGATTCAGAGGATGGCAAATTCTAGAAAGAGGCCATGGTTGATGAGACGACATCTTTTTACAAAAATGAGGTTTGGGATCTGGTGGAGTTTTCAGCTGTAAAGAAACCCATTGGCAACAAATGGGTGTTCAAGAAGAAGACAAATGCAAAAGGAAAGGTGGAGAAATACAAGCTCAGTTGGTAACAAAAGGTTATTCCTAGGTGCCGGGAATTGATTTTAGTGATATTTTGTCTCCTGTTGCCAAGGTAACTTCTATTATATTACTTTTATCTGTTGCTACTACTTTTGATTTTGAGGTAGAACAGATGGATTTGAAGACAACATTTCTTCACGAGGATTTGGAATAGGAAATCTACATGAAGCAACCTGAAGGCTTTGTAGTGGGTAAGAAAGAACTGGTATGCAAGTTAAAGAAGTCTTTGTGTAGGTTAAAACAGTCACAAGGGATGTGGTATTAGAAATTTGATACATTTATATGGGGACTTGGCTTCACCAGAAGCAAAGTAGATCACTGTGTGTATTTTAAATTAATTGGTGACCGTGTTATTTATTT
>APFE031470279.1:1355-12284 GCA_000404065.3 Pinus taeda | reverse complement strand
TGTATTATGAAATCATTCTTGTACCAGAATAGTTAGTCCAATAGTTAAAGTTTTGATCTGAGTATGGGAATGCCTACCTCAGCGATGATATGATCTTATACATGTATTTTGTGTTGAAAATTGCAGGTTCTGACCGGGCTCTCCACAAGATGATACTCGAAATGATAAAGTACTTCACCCTTCCTATATGATATAACACCCTTATCTATTACAGGCTTCGTACTTTAGGGGGCAATCTGTTACACTGAAATTTGTCACCATGACTATCTTGCAGTTAATATGGCTCCATCAATAGTCATATTATCCTCCTTGTCAAGCCTCATACCTCTGCTCTTCATGTCAAACTTCAAAAAGAGAGAAAGTCACCTAAAAACATGTTTATCTCTGGGTACGCAGGTTCTCTCTACCTTGCCTGCATGTACGCATCCCAAGCTCATTGTACCTGCGTACTTGTACGCTCTGTAAGTCAAGGGATGGGTGCGTACTCCTGTAAAAGTCAAAAGGCGCGAGTTTCATCTTAAAAAAGTTACTTGTGGTCATTTCTAGAGCATTCTAGAAGATTGTTTGACGTGTATTGAGCGCCTCCAGATGGTTCATGCATCCCTATGAAAGAGGAACTTATCCCATCAAGAGAGGAGCTACCCCATCCAAAAGGGGAGTATCCCATTGATGTTGGACCTGATTAACTTCCTCTAGAACACTATAAATATAGGCATTGGGCCAGAGGAGGGGAGGTTGAAAGCTGAACATTCCAAAGGGTAGATGCTGCTGATTAGGACTTCCATTGTTGACTTGTGAGGAGAGATCACTATCCTTCCTTGTTGCCATAGTGGGAGTGGGTGAACTTGTCAAAGTAGAGGAAATCTCTTGCTGGACCCTGGGAGGAGCTTGCACAACACCAAGGCTCAGGTTGTAATGGTTCCTTTTTTGTTTCCTTAATACAAATAAGTCCATTCTTCTCAATGATTTGTTGTTAATGAATTATTTCATGTACTCCTTGGTCTATGTGATGAATATGCTTTGTTTTATGATGAATATTCAGGTGTTATGTAATCGTTTGCTTTGTTAGTGTATGCAGGTCTTAAAGTGAAGGAGGAGCTCATCTGGATCAGCAAGGCTGGACTGCTACAACAAGCGTTGGACCTAAGGTAAGATCGGAAAACATTTGAACTCTCATAGAATAATGTATATTTAGAGAAGGATTGCTCTTGTTTGGTTTGTTTGTCACTAGAGAGTCTTAGACTCCTAGGGAGGTTAGGTTTGTCCGCAAACATAACTCTTTCCGCATGACAGGGAGATGAGCTTGTTGCATTTCTTAGTAGTGATCAAAGAGGTGGCAGTAGGTGGGGCAACCTCCCTTATCATGTATAATGAATTACACATAAATAATGACAGCAAGAGGCCAGTACTCATACATATCATGTCACCTCCACAAGTATGGATGGCCTGATAATACATCACAATCATATAGAGGTGCAACATCACACAATACCTCGTCTGTGAAGGGTTTGATGTTGTAGGGAAGGCAACACTGTTGGTGAATGCAGAGATCTCATCCTTGGTGAAACCACCTGATATTGTATGGCTGTGGGTGTGGTGTATTCGATAGGCCCAATCATTTCACAACCTCTACTAAAATGAAGTTCTTTTGGCTCTCACTGTCAACAATGAATTGTAGCAGCAAACCCTTCACCCACGTCTGTGAGTAGAAAATACACTCCCCCTCCTTTGGATCTTTGAGATCATTCTTCTACATCTTAGAAATGGCAATACTGGCACTGGGCTCTGGATCAATGATCTATTTCCCTTTTCCATTCCCCTTATTGGGTTCTGACTTAGGCTGGGAAAATGCATCTGATTTAGAAGCCTTCAACTCAACCACTAGTGATTGCTTGGTCGGACACTTACTTGTGATGTGAGTGGGGCTCTTATGGAACTCACACCACTTTCTTGTGTCCTTATTCAACTTCATGGTTTTTTTCTTTTCTTGTGCCTTTGACGGGTTGTATTGGGTCACCCCGCCTTGGCTTTGTCCTTTGGTCTTTAGATTCACAGATCCAAAGTCTCACTTCTTCTATTTAAACTTATGCTCAATTTTGACAGTGTATCGATACGTCATGTCAAGGGAGGAGATGTTCAGGAACTCCATCTCTTCTTGGATGTACCTGTGTAGGTAGTTGTGATATTTGAGTACCAAATGTAGCTTAGAATACTTGATACCCAACTATGTGTGAAGGGTATGAGAAATGTTTGTGAACTCTAACACATCCTGGTCCCTTCCATGTTGTAGTGTGGTCCACTTTATGTATTTGTCCTTGGAGCTTTCGACGGGGTAGTACTACTCCTTGATGGCATCCGGAATGAATTCCGAGTGGGTGTGGCTAAAAAAAGTGAGCCCGTACCTTCATCCTTTTGCTCGCAGTAGGTTTCCCATTAGTCCTTGACGTGGGGGCTGCTTTGAGAAGAACGAAAATAATATTTCCCTGACTGGAAAAATCATCAACAAAAAAACCCTCTAGTAGATTTAACCATTTATCTACGACATCTATGTCTATCTGACCCTTGAAGATGGGGATTTCAAAATTAACTTGTACCTTAACAGGTGTGGCATTTCTAGAGTAGTTGTTGGACGCCAATACGTTGCCTCAAGGTAGCCATTAAAGGATATGGGCAAAGTTGTCGAACTTCGTGTTCCTTTGTCACTTGAGGGCTTCTTCAAGCAAGATTTTGATAGGATCTCCTACCACCTTGTGTTTCTTTTCATCTGCCATGGGAGGCCGTCGAGATTTGTGAGGCTGGTCTTGCAAAGGTTCAAATAGTTCAAGCCCTAACTCATTATGGCCTGACCTTGTTGGGTACATGGAAAGAAAAACAAAAAAAGAGCATACCGCTCTGATACCCCTGATCTAGATTTAAAAAAGAACGCAACAAATTACATAGTTAGCCATATGCACAGAGATGCATCGGAAATAATACTTCATTTCATTAATGTAAAATAATGAAATATGCTTACAACATGAATGGAAATAAACTAGCTACGACAATGGTAGCTTATCTATGAGAAGAGATGTGGTGGCTAGATGCCTCTGAACTATCTTACGATGAGGCTCAAAGGCCTAATTATTATTGAGAAACAATGCAAAACCCTAAACATCCAAAAACCTAACCCTAAGAGATGAAGCACCAAACTATGGGCCCCGTTTGGGAAAATTGGTACATCAACTTACCGAGGTTGTAACTTTAGCATACGATCTACTTTTGACATGCACCATAACTTGTTAGAAATATCTATCCAAGGAATACAGCTTTGGGAAGAGCAACACCAGTCCATGGACCCATGTTTCTCCCAGATTTTCTAAAAAACATCATTTAGGGCCTCAAAATGGCTCTGGAAGTTTAGGACCTGAAAAATTGCTAAAAATAGCAAATTGTGTTACAAATAAGGAAACTGAAAAACTGAAAGAGACAGTTGTGGGGGTCCAAGTGGAATAGGTTGGTGGCCACCAACATCAACCTAAATCACACACCCTCTAGAAGGTCAAGCTCGACTTGGTCGCACTTCCAAGTGAAGCCCTTCACACCTTGCATGAATGTGTGATCACAAAACTTCGAGCTTAGGAACAAAAAGAATTAAATGTTATCAGCAAGAAGAAGGTGAACAATGCCCAAGAGTTTACTGAAAAGACTTCTGCCATCAATCTCTTTAAGATTATCACCACAAAGAATGAGTGCAATACCAAGGTAGTGGTGGAGGCATGCAGGTCTATCCCCAAGCTGGATATTCCTAAAAATGTAGTAGTGGATGAACGAATTCAAAAGCTTGCTGCTGGATTGCATGAAGTGAGATCAAATCTGGCCAAAGTTTAGTTGGAACTGAACCTTAACATCACATAACATGCATAGAGGGACAAGCCCTTGACTCTTCCAGAGGTAAAGGAGTAGCTTGAGGTCATTGTCAGAGATGCAGTAGCCACTATAGATAGCACAATGAAGGAGTGCACAATTCTATTTGAGCAAGCGCTCGAAGTGGTTACCGAATTGTAGGAGGATACCACCTTGCAAAGGTTGGAAACAGAGGCTCGGGAGCTGCAACAGAGATATGTTGAAGTCAAAGTGACAGTGCACATCATCACCCTTATGTAGTGGCTAGCAAAACTATAGGAGGCAAAGGTGCTAAAGGAGCAGGTGGATGTAGCGCAACACAAAGAGAGCATCCTCAAGGCCAGAATATGGTCTTGGCTTAATGAATCCTACGCGATCAAAACCACCATTAAAGGAAAACTGACTAGTCTGGAGGGAACACAGCAAAAGGTATAGGCATATGGAGCAAGGCCAGTGATATAGCAACTGGTCGAACATATGAAACAGGCGGCAACACAGTGCACCATCGAAGTTGCATTTGTATAGGTGGATCTAGGAGGTCTTCGTGCTGGAAGAGTTACTCGAGGGTGAGTCTCCAGATTTTTGTTGGGAGCCTATTGGGAACGAGTCCCCTGGGGTCAATTTTGGGGTTAAATGCGCAAGTTTTGGGGCTAATAGCCTAAATTTTGTGTAAAGTCTCCACATTTTGTGGTTGCAGAGCATGAATATGTCAAGAGTCAATAAAGGGTTTCCACCCTTCTTTTGTGTAAAATAATGTCAGCTTTAGATATCTACCCATGCTCTGCAGACCATGGGATTGTATAAAAAGGAGGTCATAGAGGAGTCTAAGATAGTTCAGTTCATAGTTGAGTCTTTTTATGTTTTATGAATGGGTCTGTGAGAGCTAAGATCGAGAGTCTTAGTGTAGGAAAAGGCTTTGCAACTGAGTGTGCAGAGGCCTAGGGTAGAAGTCCGAAGCTTAGTGCGCGGACCCCTGCAGTTGTGTGCGTAGGGTAGTTAGAGTCTGTATTAGATATTTGAAGAAATAATAAATAGGGGTATTCTAAAATTAATTGTGTATTTTACTTCTGTTCATTGCATGTGATTAGGTTATGTTGACTACTGGGTTTATGTTTTAATGCTACTCTAATGTGTGAATCTATATGTTTCTCTATTTTATATGACCACAGGTAGAGATATATGTTTATGCGAAGATAACCATAAATTCATGTTAAAGTAACCAATACTTAAGTGAATCTGGGTAGATACAAAAGTAAGAGTAATTACAGGGGCACATAAGTGCCTGATCTATCTATTTAGGGCCAGTGAAGGATGATCAAATACTTTAGTGGAGGCTTCAAGGATGAAAAATAAAATTACTTTAATAAGCCCTAAAGTGCTTATTGATCTGCATGAAGGAAGGTTAGGGAAAATAACCAACATCGCAACCATCTCAGGGTGTGGAAACCTAGTTCCTACATCCCCCAATACTGCTTCGGGTGAGATTTCATCCTGTGCTCCATAATTGATGCTGAAAGAGCTAGTAGTGTATGGATTTGCTTGGCTACTTAATGCTAAACCTAGCTCAAGGCCCATCAAGCCAACAAAGATATTCCATGCAATTTACAACAACAATATTTGAGTGATAAGTGAAACCCTCATTCAAGGCTTTTATAAAAAAAATACATATTCATGATCCTTTGTCTTTTCTTCAGTTAGGCATTATATTTTATCATCATTTGAAGTGATAAATCATTTTCAATTTGTTGGAAATAAATAAGTCTACGTAAAAATAAAATTGGGTTTTGACCTTATGGGGATTTCACCCCAATTGTAGAGTAATCAATTGTATTATCAATAGTTTTACTCATATACTCTCAATGATAGGATGTTTTTTGTTATTATTTATTCATTTCCCTAGCTTCTCTACCTATACATACAACACTTTAAAGTTCCTCTACACTTGTGGGTGCCCCCCCAAGGGGTGGTCTAGCTTATTATTTTCCATGTCTTCCTAGATTTCTCAGATCTATAGGTGCATAAAAATATTACTTTATCATATAGAACGATTTACTAAATTCTATAGCAAGGTACTCATCTCCTAACTAGTAAGGGATCCTCACACTCGACTTCGTGTTACTCTAAGAGCTATGTCTAGTGTTTTGAGTGTCTTTATGCTTGTTGATTTGTATTTTCCTGCATTCATGTTTCATTTGAATAGTTCCTCTCATTAAGACCTTGAAAAGACCAATATTTTGGGTGGTAAAACCATGAAGTTATTTGGAAAATACCTACCCAATTATGATCGAAACCAATCCATTTGAAGCTAGGCAATGCATAGCACATGAACAAAAACCAAAAAAAAAATAACATAAAAAGGAACCCCTCTCTTAAATCCTAATCCTCAAAATTCTCAATCTCAAATTGGATCTATAATCACTATAAAAATATCACAATGTATCAAACCAATGGAAGCCTTCAACTCTAGCCTGGCTAATAGTTTTCCAATGCCTGCCATGGAAGTTTGGTTCAATCCTACTAGTCAAAATTGACACAGATGCAATAGTTGGTTGTGGGGGCAATATATTCCTCCCCGAGGCACTTATTGTTGAAATTCGAGAGACAAGTCAATGAACACTTAATAGAAATGTTGATGTCAATTGAATGACAATTTGGAGATAGGGATGCGTCCAAGCATAGGATTTGGGACATGAAGCAGAGTTAGGCCCACATTCGTTTAGGTGATTCCAATGATGAAATTACTTGGTCTTGTAACACCAATGATGGACATTATTCAACTAAGTGGGGGTATCTTGCAATGAAAAACCTAGAAACATAAACAAATAAATGGTGTTTCAAGAAGTTGTGGAAAATCAAAAGACAATTGAAAGGCAATATTTTCTTTTGGCCTTTTTGAAAATATATAATTCTAATCTAGGAAAAACTGCAATTGAGGAATAAATATAGGGTTGGTTATTATTCAATGTCTAGGAGGAATTCCTTCATGGCCACTTTATATGAATTTCATCAAAGGCTCTTAGGACCCTTCCTAGAATAGTTTCGTGGAGATTTTAGTTGGCCCCAAATTCCAACTTCTTTGAGGAAAAGAAATGCCCTCCATTAAAGGTGTCACAACAAGCCCAGACTTGCTCTCCGTTTATAATCCTTATCTTTATGTGAATGGTATTTATATGGTGGGTGAGGTAAGCCTCAACAAAAATGTTATTTGGGAAATTTTTTTATGGTCTTGGGGAATTTGCTATCTCAAGGGGAGGATAAAATAGAGCCTTAGGTCCTAAATGAAGCTTTTAAAGTTCAAGTAACATGAAGTAACCCTAACTACATGAGGAATTTGAGCTCCTAACTGTCAGAAACAATTGAAAATTAGTTTGAGTAAAAGACAAAATCTTCCTTGTTCTAATATGAAATTATGGACCACCAGTTTTTGTTCACGAAGGGAGGAAAATGTAATGGGGGTGGAAATGAACATGAGATTGTGGGAGAGAAAGGAAATTTGAAAAACGTATTTAGGGAGACTAATGGGAGATAAATATTGGATTTGTATGTTGAAGTTATCAACATATATGGTAGGTTGCCTCCAATAATAGGAGATGACCTGTAAACATTGATTTGTTTCTAACAAGAACATAGCTCACAGCAAGTGGGAACATTTGTGTAGTGATTTATTGGCTGGAGGAGTGTGGTTTCTCCTCTTGTATTTACTAGAAATTTATAAGTACTATGTGTTTAATACCTACTTTTTTGTGTATGTAAGAACTCAAAGTTTCTTATTAAATTTAAAATACAGTACGTTGTTAGATACTTAATGGTACATAGTATATAAACATATATAAATTGTATATAATATGTGGAAAAAAATTTGATAAAAACTATTCTAAAAGACAAGTAGGAGATTATGGGTATCTTGAATGAATTAGTATTGAAAACACATATATCATATTATTGAATGGGTCACTGTAAAATTTAGTGTGATAGGGTTGGTTGGGTGAAGGGAAACCTTGTGGAAAAAAACCCTAGGTCACATAGCAGACCTTGTGAAGAGACAAATCTCTCAGACGATAAAAACCATTCAAAAACCTAGAAGCCAAGCGTCATGAATGTTATCTTCTGGCAATAGAGATTATTTAAAAGCTAATTTATATATAATAATGTATGAAAGTATTGTCATAAAAATATGTTTGTAACTATATTTACGATGAACTATATGTAACTTCCATATTCATGTAATGTTGAAGACATAAATGAGAAGGTATATAAAGAAATAATGATACCAGATAGGGAAAATAACATTTAAAAAGTATCTTACACAGAGAAAGAACAAGACAAAAGTAAGAGCATGAGACATTACTTCTCCAATAGCTATCTAGCACAACTACATATAGTAAACCTGGACTGAATTTATAGACATCTTGTGAAAAGGAAGCATGTCCATATAGCTTTACTGATAATAGAAATTACTACCAAAGGATCTAGGTTTAAACATTACAAATTCTAGCTAACACATAATTTCAAGAGGATTAAGTACTTTGAAACCATTATAATTTATAATAGGCCCATATGACATAATAGGAAGCTACAAATTTGGTCATAATCGATCTAAAATCTAATGGGAAGTTTAACAGAAAATTTCTAAGTATAATAAGTCTAAAGAGATTGAGAGCTTTAACACCAGAATTGTCATTAAATAAAATGTGGATTGTGTCATGGTCAATGTACAATTGGGCTAGATATTTTATTTTTTTCAAAATCCTCGAACCAATCAACAGGAAGGAAAAAGAAAATTTCATATCTTAGTACCTAGAGACTCAAAATGTATATTCTTCCATATCTAACCCTAACCGCCTATGCAAGAAATGAATATAGGAAACTGTTTCAAATTAACCTATAAATACATAAGGATGTGGATTATATCAGGGTTTAGAAAAAAAAGGAGAGAAGGGAAACATAAAAAGAAAGTAAACACCAAAACAACAAATAAATTACGTGAAGATTGGTTCTTCCTGAACAACAAGCTTGGCAATGAAAATGTGAGAAAAACAATAGTTCTTGCTCAAATAAATATAGGAAAGTAAAAGCTAGAATGGGGAAGAAATGTTAACTGAATCAATTCTTATCAAACTCATAGAGTTTGTATGAAAATACTTGCAAATAAAATTATACAACTAAACTCTACTAAGAATTGAGTTTACACTACCAGAATTTCTAAGAAAATGGAAGAAGAGATGTGATTACCTGGAGAATTTTGGATGGTGAGCGTGCTCAAGGGGTTTTAAAACCGTTAATTATTTGGTGCCCAAGAAGAAGAAGAACTATAGCTAAGACCATGAACAAGTTCCTACTCACCATTACTAAAGGTGAGATTATAGTCTTAAAGCTAGGGTTGCCAACATCCCAACCCATTTCGAGTTAGAGTCTATTTTAAGGTAGAGTATATCATATAAGAAAAGAAGTTAGCAAAATTGTTATTTTCAAGTTGAATGTTAGTAAATCTAGATTGAGCACCCATGGAAACAATCCCTACACATGAGGAAGGAAGAAACTTTGCCTGTTAAGAATTTTCAATCTTGACGATTGGAAGCCCTTTTGTTAACATTGAAATTTGAAGACTAGCAATCAAAACCAAGGTAAGCCCTTTCCCTAGACCTGCCAGTCAAACCTCGAAATATAATTTAATGAGAGAAAAGTATATACTATAAATCCTTCTCATTGTAAGATTTACAAAGTAAATTATTGAAAAATCTCTACCCTAGTGCGAAGTAATGATTTACTTGCTGCCGAAAAGTTAAGACACTAGGAGAATGGATTATCCGATGAATTTCTTATCAAAAGAAAAACCAATGGGTAAATATTCGAACCTTTGAAACTTGGAGGTAAGTCCCCACCATCAAATACATGATCATTCACATGGTTGGGTAAAGTGGCATCTATATAATTCACCACAAAAGCTCTAAGCTAAATGGGAAAATGGAATTGCATAGCGCTACACTTAAAGGTCATGAAAAATGGTACACATATAAAGTGCAAACATATCAGAAATTAAACCTTAGTAAAACTTATATCATCTAATAGCTTGGCCTAATGGAGGTAATGGCTAACATATTCACCCTCTACGAAGTTCAACCATAAGTGGCTAACATAATTGTTGCTATATGTTGTAAGTATATAACATGAGAGCAAGGGTTAAAGACATCATTTTTTATATATAAAAGAAAAGATCTCCATCCCATACGGAGAATCTAGGATGGACCTTTAAAAATAGAAATGAAAATGTTGTGTTTCTTTTAAAATGTTTTCCTAGGATTAAAATGAAGAAATGTCAATGTTTAACTATAGTCTAATAAGCTAAGTATCTATATATATATATATATATATATATATATATAATATTATAATATATATTATATATATATATATATATTATATTGTTATGAAACGCAGCTCAAGAAAAGATAGAAAAGAAGATCAACGCCTTAGAATTCAGCTCTTCGAGGGGCAACCTCCTTTACCATTTACATAAATGAACAATTCTTGATGATTCAAATGACAAAACCTATTTCTTATATTATAGGAGCTCTAAGGAGCACCAATATAAACTAAGCCAAGCCAACAATATAAATAAATCCACAAATACATAGAGGGATTCTATGGGGACAGTAATAAAATATGGGGGCAACAGGACAACACTATTAATAAGGGGTATAACTACAATAGTAATGGGGTAATCACTAGTATTATAGGGACCCAACATGCCCCTCGCCTTCAAAAAAGTGTTCTCCTCAATGCTTGAGTAGTTCTGGATACTTCTACATAAAATTCTCATCCTCCCATGTGGAATCTTCAGTGGACAAGTTCTTCCACTTGATAAGATACTCTGAAATTGATCAATTTCATAGCTGCCGAGTTCTTGTTTCTATGACTGCTTCGGGTTCCAATATAATTTTTCCTTCCTCATTAAGTTCTGGCAATATTATTTGAACTGGGAGCTTGTCGCCTATAACCTTCTTTAAACATGAAACATGGAAAACTTGGTGCAATCAAGAAGCTGCA
>APFE031470263.1:0-15505 GCA_000404065.3 Pinus taeda | reverse complement strand
GGGGGGGGGCAGAAAATTTGCCAACACTGCATCACTTCCTGTCTGGCATGATCTATAGATAATCCCATTGTTTGGTTTCCTTGGATCCTCAACATGATATATTTTCTCTAAGTCCTGATCAAGTCAGAAAAAGGTATCATCAGGCATGGGGATGGTGGCATATGATAAGTCCATTTGAATGCTACCACCTAAATCTAATGCCCATTTTCTTGATAGTATCATCCCCCATGAATTAGGAACATCTATAATAACAATATCCATAGTCATTATTCTATCTGGGTATGCCATAGTCATTATTCTAAGAAACCTGTAAACGTTTAATTATCCCACACACTTCAATTCTTTTAGAATCCATTGAACATATGTTGTGATCGAGCCTAGATATCCTTAAATTCAATTGCTCCATGACTTTCTTGGTCATGACATTTGATGAAGCCCCTAAATCAAGCATGAAATTGTGTAAAATATGATCATTCACTATCAAAGAAACATAAAATGGTAGATGATCTTCGTTCCCCACATAACAGATCATACTTTTCAATATAATTTCCTCATCCTCCGGTTCATCATTAGGCTTTTCTTCCCTTTGAGTAACTTCAATGGAACTTAGTAACTTGGCCCTTTGATATGGTATCTTTAACATTTTTGTCACTATAATAGAAACCTTGCATTATGCACCCAATTTCCCAAGTCAAAATTTAATTCTGAAGTAGGAGGAGAATTTTTTTTTAATATTCCAATCTTGGATATCCCTTCTCTGATAAGTCATCCCTTTGTGTTTTTCCATAACAAAAATCTATCTAGATGTAGGTTTTTCCCCAAAAATCTCAGTGACTTTGTCAAAATTTGAAATCATATTATCAACCCCAATATTATTAGGTGTATGGTCAATCTCTTGATTCCTTTCAATGGTGTATATTTGATCTTCCATGGAGAACATAATAATTTGACCACTTGTTCATACATGTTCATCACCCAACATGCTACCTTTCATAATTCTCTTTACATATGGACATGTGGCCTCTTCATGCAACTCATTACATGGCCTACAAAAAGGGGGAATCTGATCTACCATGTTGGTGGATTCCAATGGATTTGGAGGCCTGTAATCCTATTGAGGACCTTTATTCTTTTGCCATCTATCATTTGGCCTAGGTTGGAATATTTTCACTTTTGATTTTTCAATGGCCACCAACCTATTTTGCATGGATTGCATTTCTTTAATTTGATTCGCTTCCATGAACTTGATGAGTTGAATTCTTTAATATGATCATGTGTAGACTCTTCCTTGGCCTTGACTTTGGAATCATTGATTTTGATGACCCTCTATTGAAACCATGAATTTCAGATTTTCCTTATTGCTTTCTATCCCTTTCTATCTTCACGGCTCCAGATTGAGCTAAACTTAGATGTGTAGGCTCCTTCTTCCTTAACTCATAGGCAGTGTCAACCCTAAAAGCATCCAAATATGAGCATAAAATAAATTCATCAGGAGGTTTAATAGTAGTAGGCATGATTTTTTACTAATTCATTGATTCTCTTGTTAAAGTCATCCATGGTTTCATTCTCATTTTTCTTCATTTTTCTAATGGCATTGATCAAATGCCTATTTTCCTTCTTCTCTCCAAACTTATCTAAAAACGCAGTTATAATGGCTTGTAAAGAGTTATATGAGTTAGCAGGTTGCTCGGTGAGCCAATCAAGAGCATCCTCTTCTAAAGATAAAACAAAAAGTCTCATCTTCACATCCTCATAGTTAGCAGTGTTACACCATTTAAATATACAAACATTAATGGCATTGTTACCTTGAAATGAAGGAAACTTTTCAATAGCGTTGTCAAGGATATTATGAGGATAGCCATTTATGTTAGTGAAGTCACAAGGAGAAAAAAGATCATTCATAATGTTAGGCTCTACTTGTTCTTGAAAAATCAAATGAATATCAAAAATAACCTCTTTCCCAAGATTATATTCAACCTCTCTCTAAAAACCCTTTCAAGATCAGGAGAGGGGCTAGCTAGACCACTTGAATTTCTCCTAGTAGAGACTCTTGTAAAATTTGGATTGAGTGCAGTCGCCACTTGAGCAAGAATATAAATCTAAAGTTCAAAAATGCTAAAACCAAAAGGTTAGTCGATTTCCCAGGTACAAAATCTTGTCCCAGAAACGGTGCCAAAGAGGTTGTCACTTGCTGCCTACACCTACCTACAGGTTAGTGAGAAAATCCTTCAACCCCGCAAGGTGTGGATAGTGGCAGGAACTCAGAGAAGGGGTTGTCACACTGTTCCCGACTCTCTCCGTCTAAGTTATCTCCTAGGTTAGCTAAGGGGGGTGGTCCCTAATGAAAAGTAAGTCAAAAGTGATATGAGGTTCTAGGAGGAAAGTTAACTTGGATTACTTATCAAAAATAACTTGTTTCCAAGAATTAAACAAGCATATAAATGCGTAAATTTCAATGATATATTTAAAGTATAGACCAGTGCATTCAAGTAAATAACAATAGCTTGCTCAAAAAATGAAATCAAGATACAATTATAGACAATTCAAATGTTAGACCAGAATAAGCATTTGAACACCAATTGCAACTATAAAAGAAATAATACTTTGACATAAAATTCCCCAGATAACAAGATACATCAATTAATCATGAGGATAATGATAACCAAAGAAATAAAATGAAATAGAACTACATCAATGATCAATATTCTAAGTACAAGAAAATTAAATTGTTGCAAAAGTAAAGGACTCACAATACTTGCATCATAAATGCTTCTTGAAATGAAAAAAATGATATTTGCAAATGAAACTCAAAACATATCAAGTATTGTGAGTCCTTTACTTTTGCAACAATTTAATTTTCTTGTACTTAGAATATTGATCATTGATGTAGTTCTATTTCATTTTATTGCTTTGGTTATCATTATCCTCATGATTAATTGATGTGTCTTGTTATCTGGGGAATTTTATGTCAAAGTATTATTTCTTTTATAGTTGCAATTGGTGTTCAAATGCTTATTCTGGTCTAACATTTGAATTGTCTATAATTGTATCTTGATTTCATTTTTTGAGAAAGCTATTGTTATTTACTTGAATGCACTGGTCTATACTTTAAATATATCATTGAAATTTACGCATTTAAATTTCAATAATATATCATTGAAATTTACGCATCCTCAAACCTCACCTTTGCCCAAAAATTCAGACCTCACAGTAAGGAGTCAATAGAGGTGGAGGGTCCCTAGATGTCTATACAAACAACCTAAGTTAGAGGTTAATTTTGAATGAGGCTTTGGAAGTTTATAAAATGCAACTAATTTAATATGCCTATTATGTCATGGAAGTAAATTTGCACAAGTTAAGAAAATAATAGAAATTGCCTTAAACACAAGATTTCATACATATGTAGGATTTGTGAAAAATATTTGTTTTGCCTTATGATAGTTTTTTTATTTAGAGAAAAGAAAATAAAACTTGAGAGATGCCTTGCATGTAAGTAAATAACAATGCTTGTGATTAAGTGAACTCAAGATCGATTAACTTTGCAAACAGAATTGGACTTGAATTTGCAATATGAAATTAAAATGACTTATAGAAAATTAAGTTAATGAACATGTGAAGAGTAGTTTGTTCACAGTAAAGTGCTCATAGTTCAAATCAACATATAAAATGGAGAATTAAAAACCTTAAGTTGAATTGTAGAAAACTTATTTGAACAAAATAAAAATGTGTTGAGTGAGGTTGTGTAAATTTTAAGCATGCAATGGAAAACGAGAAGATGCAAAAGCTAATTCACCCACATGTTTCTCTCCCTAAATGGAGAAAAGGGATGCCATGGGTAAAACCCAAGCTCCCACAAGAAAAATTGATCTTTTATTGACTTTTTACAATGAGTAGAAGGCCCTTTAATGCGCTGCCAAAAAGATGGAAAAGACAATTACAAAAATAGGAGTCTATAGGAACCAAGATCTCCTTCCAAGGAGTGGCAACCACAATGGTCAAGAAACAACTCTTGAAATCTGAAAATTACAAGTGCACATAAGCCCACGGCCAAGCTAATTTGTTGTTATCAAAGATTGGATGCGGCCTCCGTAATGTTGATTCTCAAGTGCTCTTGGGGTCCTACAACAAATAGTTAGAGTTTCAAACTTTAGCTTCCTCGATCCTGTCAACACAAAAGGTGGGCATTTTCCATAAATAGATATGAATTTTCTGTAAAACCCACACTCAAACTTAGTTTAAAACAAAAATGAAAATTAGCAAATATAATCTACAAATATTCTACAAAATCTAGACTAAGGAATTGGAGCAAAACTCCAATCCTTGCCTAATTTTCAACATGTTCTTCAATAGCGAAATAAAATTGTTATTAGGACAAGAAATCGAGACAAATGATTTTAATTGAAATTGAATTTTGAAACACAAGCTAAAATCCAAGGATCCCTGCAACACAAAATCGTAAGATGAGGCCTTTGGAGATGACAAATGCGGGTTCTTCAATGAACTTACTCAAGAGTGGGATGATTCCTCCAATTATTTCCCCTCACGCTTGAGGTTTGATCCAAGAGATGTCTTTACACAACTTCGAATAAACATTAGACACACATGGGTTAAAAGAAATACATTAATAAAGAGATCTTAGAGATTTATTGGAAAATCAACTAAAACTTCATCTAGAGTAAACTCTCAAAACCAAATGCCAATGTGCGATAGCTGCACATTAACAAATATCTAAAAGCATAATGGAAACTAATGAATGCAATAACATAAGTAGAAAATTAAACACAATTATCAAGATATTACCTTGCCCAAGAAGAACATCACCTCATACGGTGAAGCCCCAAAGTCTTTTATTGCAATAGAACATAAGTGTACATAAGAGCAATGATTCCCCAAGCATAATAACTCATTTTCAATTGATACAAATGAGAGCTCAAGGCTCTATTATATAGAATTTTGGGAGCAAATCCCAATGTAGAATGTGTCAACAAGTGGCATCATGGAGCAGATCCCAGTGTAGTAGTGATCAAACAAGTGGTTGATATGACTATTGTGTGTATCTACATTGACTGACAGTGTTTTTCCTTACTATTTGAGTGTATCACCAAACCTGCCAAGTGTGGTTTGAATGGAATATTTGGGGAGCAAACCCCTTGAAACATGGTAGCAAATCCCCACCAAAACAATGTCCCATTCATGTCTTCAAATTCTGTGTACCGGTTATAGATAATGGGCAGTTGAACATGATGCATGGAAGTTGTTTCCACTCGTGGCAATGTGTATAAGCCGTATGGAGGAAAGTGGAGGAGACAAAATCCACAAAATCTTACCCTTGACAAAATATTAGACTGTCCCTTCCATCTGCTTGGAGATTCTTATTGCTTGATGCATGGAAGTTTCTATTTTGCATGTGCTTATCTCCTTAAATGTTGGCTAATTTATGCATAGGGCATAGTGAGGTGGGGTCCTCACTTTATTAAGGCTTAACTTTATACGCCTTGCACTTTAATATCATACATTTGACTTAATATTAAATCAAAAGTTGAACTTTAACAATTCCATGTGCCTCATAAACTCAACGTGGAATCTTTGACTTGCATTTGGAACACTGACCTGAGTTGTGGCTTGCTTGGTGGGCCCCACATAATTGCCACGTCACCTTTTATGTTCAATTTAATTTCCATATCACTTGTTTGAATTTCTTTGGCTTTGCAAAAATTTATAATTTTTTCCAATTATTGAATTTTTTTGAATTTTTGTGAGTGTCATTAGGAAAATCAGCTTTTGAGGGACTATAAGTCATTTTTTGACCCTCAAAGTGTGTCCTAGGATAATTTTGGGCCTATGAGGATGAAATTCAAGTAGTCATACGCCCTAGACATTTCCAAGGCCATTTATTTACATCATTACATAGAAAATAATTAAAAAATTTCTCTTTTTGCAGGAAATTTTTAATTATTAAAAAATCCTACTTAGACCTAGCCAAATTCCACAATTTTTTTTGTGTGATCTAGTATGGTAATATACATCAAATTTAGACACTAAGATGTGTTAGGGGCTCAACCTTCAAACCGTCAGCCCAGCTTTGGGGTAAAAAGTGAGTGAAAAAACCCAGAAAATTATCTGTCTCTGAAAAAGAAGGGATAATTAACTAGATAAAAAAAACACTCCAAGGTGTACTCATTTTTTTATTGAGTCCCAACATCCTAGGCCTGTTACAGACTCAAAACACATCATTACTAGTATAACTTATTACAATTCCCAGCAGGGTGTGGAATTTGGGTACAAGAAAGATGATAAGAAAATAGAAGTAGAGTTAAAAAACTTTGTTGATTGATGATATCTAATGGTACAAGTGTCATATGGATCATCCTTGGGCATGGAGTCTTCATATAATCATCAGGTTCCACACTAGTGGTCAATCATATTGATGTCGGATGCATTATACTTTCCATCATCTCCCATTTTGATATGCATTTGGATGACATTCTCCTCAAAGTCACTGAAGAATTATTTGTTTCCATTCATATGGAATGAGGCTTCACTATCCAGATACCACGCGCTACCCTTCATCGATGTCACCATTTAAGTGATGAGGGTGAAATACAACTCGAATTATGAAGCAATAGCTTCACCTGGCACTCCTCCTGAGGGCTTCTTGTCGGCCATCTTGTGGATACTTCGGGCATAATGCCTCAACTAGTGACAGTAAAAACAATTAATATTTGACAAGTCCTTCCTCTTGTCCCCCAGCTAGAATTTGATTTGGAATGGGATGACTTCCCTTTCCCTTTCTTTTCCTTTCCATTTAAGGCACAGTTCTCCTCATCATCATGCTTGGATGAGGATCCATCTCTGGTGTTACGCTGAATCTCTTCTTTCACCAAGTCGGACAACAAACACTCCCACTATGGTAGCTTCTCCCTCCCATTTACCGAATCCTAGTAGTTGTCCTAGTTCTTGGGAAGGCCTAGAAGTTTTAGGCTAACCAGATCATCTTCAACAACTGTAACACCAACACTTTCAAACTAATCCCGACATTGGGTGAACTTGGTCAAGCTCTTTAGTATTATGTCGCCCTTCTCCATCTTGGTTTTCCTGAGCTTGTCCTTTAGTGCCAGCTTCTTATGGTCACTTCCTTTTTGAAACAAGTCTGTCAAGGCCTTCCACATTGCATATGGAGTCTTCTTACGTGGATTTTTGAGACGATATGATCTCAAACTCCTTCTAGTATGATCCTTCTCGCCTTTGCAACACATTTTTCACACTCTGCTAGATTTTGAGCATCATTTGCTGGAAGCTTAGGAATATCTTTGTCTATGAATTTCTTAAGCTCATTGTCTTCCAACACTGCCTCCATCCAGTCCTTCCAAGCAATATAGTTTGAACTATTGTTAATGTCAGTCTTTGCAGCCTTCCTCTAGTGATCAAACATGCTCTTACAAAGTGATTTTAAGGTGTCAATGTCAAATTTTGTCATTCCAGTGAGTCTTCAAGCAAAATTTGGTCACTAGGTATTAGGTCTAGGGTTTGCTTTTACTCCTTTCAAATTTGTCCAAATGTTGGTCCATGTCACCATTCATCTGAGTGTACCATCATTCAGAGAGTTGTAATCATCATGTCAAGTTTCACTGGGTCATTTTATACCTTTTTCATGCTTCAATTGTGCCTAGGTAAAGTTCATTTCCCTCTCCTAGGGTTTTGAAGGTAATTTCTTTTGGATGGTCAAATCATCAGAAAAACTTGTATCTTGATGTTCATACACTTTCCCCTATCCTTAATGTACCTTATTAAACACTTCCCATCATTGAGATCCCTCAAATTCCTCATTTTTGCCCAAACCCTAGTTTCTTCCTACAACTTGACAATTTTCTAGGCTAGGCCTGTGTTTTTCCCTTTTGGACCCCTTCCCCTCTCTCAATATTTGAAATTCCACTTTCCCATACTTCTTAACATCCCTCCATACTTCCCAAAATTTTCTCAAGAATTTAGAAGCCCCTTAACCCCTTCATTTCACTTCATTTCGACAAATCCCCTATTCCACACATCGGGATAGGTTTTACTCCAATGATGTTTATGAGCAATGAAAGATGAATTTGGGAAAAATAAGAGACATTTTTGTCTACAATAGGCCAAGGAAGAAAAACCCCCTTCACTTTTTACACAAGTGTCATGGTTTTAAAGAAATGTCAAAAATACAGTTGCCTCGGGAGAATTGATGCACCTCTGCAGTGACCTTGTGAAAATCAAGTTTTCTCCTAGCTTGGTTGGCCAAATGACTTGCTTGATGAGTCAAATGATAATTAGACATAAAGATATTTCCAATGAGATATCATGAGCTCAATTTGGAGTTGAGGAAGACCTTCAAAAGTTGACTGCAACAGCACTCTGCCTTTAGGCAGTCTCATTTTGCACATTTTGACCAGTCATGGTGATTTGAATTTTTATAGGGAAAATGAACTCCAAACTGAAAAAATATAGTTGGGTTGGAAATTACACTCAATAACCTTTCCAACGAGCTATCCTGTGCCCAATTTGGACACCAGGAAGGCCTCCAAACGTCTCCTTCAAAAATCACTACGCATTGGGTCACTGGTGTGGCGCTTAGAACTGGCGCGGCGCATTGGGCTGCCCTCCATAGTGCAAAAAATACAGTGAAAAACATAGATCTAGAGGAATCAAAATCTCTAGAGGTAAAGCTTGACATTTTGGTAAGTTCAGTGGAAGAGATGATGCAAAGGATCACCACAAGGAATGAGTATAGTGTTCAAGCCCATTGCTCGTTGATCGAAGAAGAACAAATGGCTGCTCCAAAACATCTTCTTTCTTATCCCAGTTGTCATAGATTTGATAATGATTGTATTATAGATCATCTTGGAGAAGAGATACCTGTTTATATGACATGTATTCTTGATGATGTGTTTTATACTGATGATTTGCCTCAGTTTGATCAGTATGATGATGATTATGTTCTCCAAATAGAAGCTAATCTTGCAGACAACTCAGCAGCTAGTTTGTGGAAGGAGGAAGTTCTTTTTCAGCAGCTCGAATACAATGTTCAGCCGATGCATATCAGCTATGGAAATGATGAAGAAAGTGCAGCAAATTTTGAAGTAAGTGGAGGATCTTTTCCTTTTTGTTTTGCTTCGTTTCAGTTCATCAGGGACAACATTCATGCAATCAAAAATCAACTGTCGACAAGTCTTGATTTGAAACTTTTTGAGGGCAATGAAAACCTTGTTCAAGACTTCTCATATCTAGATTTCCAGCCCCCAAATGCCGTTGAATGTCATGTTGCAGATGAAGACTTGGAAGCTGGCACATATGATCAAATGATGCAAGATGATTCCGTACATTTCTGTTTTGCATCATTTCGGTTTTTGAAGGAAAATTTGCATAGTACATTTTCAGTAAAGGATCAGCAGCCTGTAGGAAATCATGTAATCTCATCTGAAACAATAGAAAATGGGTTGCAGCAGTATGTTCAAGTTTTTCATGATCCAATAGCTGATGTGTTGGATGATGTTTGTAGTCAAATTCCTTCTCCTATCTGTGAGCTTGACAAAAGTATTGATACAAGCTTGATCCGGCAACCGTTTCTTTGTCATTTTCAGCAGAAGTCTCGTCACAAAGTTCAGATCAAAGTTTTCATTCATGGTATGAGGAGAAGAGAAGTAATTCATTGGATGAGCTAAGTCCTAGTGTGCATGAATTTCAAGATCCTTATGTAGTGTTTTTGGAGGCTGATAGAGAATCCATAGTATTCAACGGATGTGTTCACAAGTTTTCATGGGAGTTGCCTTTCAGTATTTCTCTCTTGTTTTTCATAAGCAAGCACTTGCGGAGAATTCAAACAGCATCTAGAATACTTACATGGTTGCATTGGTTGTTTCATTTCACTTCATCAGGTGATGAATGAAACTATTAGAGTAGGTTTTGATGAATAAGCTCAACTTTGAGCATCATTTCTAGTTTTACGGTTGTGTTTAAGTATCGAGTCAGTTTTTAGTTGAGTGAGAGTTAATTTGTGTCGTCGAGTCATCAGTTTTCAATCATGCATTTCAGCTTGAGTTTTTGACTCCATTTCCCAATGGATGAAGGCATTGTCTGCTCTCCACAGATCTGTAGTTCTTGGCACCTCCAAGGAGCTACCATCCCCATTGGAGCCAATGTTAGTGTCAGTCTTTGTAGCCTTCCTCCAGTGATCAAACATGCTCTTAAAAAGTTATTTTAAGGTGTCAAGGTCAAATTTTGTCATTTCAGTGAGTCTTCAAGCAAAATTTGGTCACTAGGTATTAGGTCTAGGGTTTGCTTTTACTCCTTTCAAAGCTTTCAAATGTCGGTCCATGTCACCATTCAGCTGAGTGTACCATCATTCAGAGAGTTGGCATCATCATGTCAAGTTTCACTGGGTCATTTTATACCTTGTTCATGCTTCAGTTGTGCCTAGGTAAGGTTCATTTCCCTCTCCTAGGGTTTTGAAGGTAATTTCTTTTGGATGGTCAAATCATCAGCAAAACTTGTATCTTGATGTTCATACACCTTCCCCTATCCTTAATGTACCTTATTAAACACTTCCCATCATTGAGATCCATCAAATTCCTCATTTTTGCCCAAACCCTAATTTCTTGCTACAACTTGACAATTTTCTAGGCTAGGCATATGTTTTTCCCTTTTGGAACCCTTCCCCTCACTCAATATTTGAAATTCCATTTTCCCCTACTTCCTAACATCCCTCCCTACTTCCCGAAATTTTCTCAATAATTTAGAAGCCCCTTAACCCCTTCATTTCACTTCATTTTGACAAATCCCCTGTTCCACACATCGGGATCGGTTTTACTCCAATGATGTTTCTGAGAATTAAAAGATGAATTTGGGAAAAATTAGAGATTTTTTTCTCTATAATAGGCCAAGGAAGAAAAACCTCCTTCACTTTTTACACAGGTGTCATGGTTTTAGAGAAATGTCAAAAATACAGTTGCCTCGGGAGAATTGATGCACCTCTAAAGTGACCTTGTGAAAATCAAGTTTTCTCCTAGCTTGGTTGGCTAAATTAATTTCTTGATGAGTCAAACGATAACTAGACACAAATATATTTCCATCGAGCTATCATGAGCTCAATTTGGAGTTGAGGAAGACCTTCAAAAGTTGACTGCAACAGCGCTCTGCCTTTAGGCAGTCTCATTTTGCACATTTTGACCAGTCGTGGGAGATTTGATTTTTTTAAGGAAAATGAACTCCAAATTGAAAAATTCTAGTTGGGTTAGAAATTATACTCAATAACCTTTCCAACGAGCTATCCCACGCCAAATTTGGACACCAGGAAGGCCTCCGAAAGTCTCCTGCAAAAATCACTATGCATTGGGTCACTAGCGCGGCACATTGGGGTGCCCTCCATAGTGCAAAAAATACACTGGCGCGGCGCATAGAGAAGGCGTGGCACGTTGGGTTTGAGGCGTGGCACATAGAGCTACCAAGCCTGATTCTCTCAAAATCTCCCTCAAATTTCCAAAATCACTCAACTCTTCTAGTGTGCAAGTAAGTCAAGATCTTTTCCTTGCTAGTAAAGGAGTTTTTCTTAAAGTTTATGGTGGTTGTGTAAAAGATAATTCAAACCCTAATACCTTGCAATTTCTCAAAAGCCATTACCTAGGGTTTGTACTTGTCATTTTTCTGCCAAGTTTTTTCTACCACTCCCTCATTTTTTTTCACTCCTCGATTCATTTTCTTAGCTTATCCACCTATTCCCTAACTCCCATAATCAGTGATCCCTATCCCCAATTCCCATTTTCCCAAATCCTAACTACAAATCCCCAAACCCTAATTGTGATCCCAAGCCCTAAATATCATCCCCTAAACCCTTTCATTCCCTAAACCCTGCAACTAGCATCAAACCCTCCCCTCATCAGTCCCACTCATCCATGGCACTCAAAAACATGAAGGCAAAACTAGCAAGCTACCCAAAGGAGGAGGGTAGAGCTCACGTCACTTGAGCAAGAGATCAATGCCGATCAGGAGTCTTGGCTCAAGAGAGTCAATATCCACTTATAGAGGTTGTTGGAGAAGGCCAACAAGCAGAAAGATTTGTTGAGACACATGGCTTTCATTACATGGCGAGGAACAAAGTTTGCAAGGCAAGAATTAGGAGATTAAAGGCAAAATTGAAGAAGGCATCAAAGTGGCGAAAGGAGCATGATCGCCTTCAGATATTGGCTGAGGTTTCCTTGGCCCAACAACATGCTTGATGGAGAAGGCTCAGCCCAAATTCCAAAAAATTTGGGGCACTTTTTGCATTTTTGAAATTTTTGGCACAAAAAACAGGATTTTCTGCTCTATGCGCCGCACCACATGGCGCTCACTTTTTCCAGGAACCTCCAAAGCACAAAAACTCAAAATTTTTGGATTTGGCATGGAAAAATATGCTTTCCTACCCATAGCCAAGAAATTTGGGCAGGTTTTGAGCCCTCAAAAAGGTCAAAAACACTCAAAAAATGACCTTACTGCCCTTATTTTGACACACAGGAAGCAGTGTTGGGATAACTGAGTTTTGGAGGGGCAAATGGAGGCCAAATTGGGAAATTCCACTTGGTTTGGAAATTAGACAGGCAACCCTTTCCAACAAGCACACTTGGAGCGAATTTAGAGATCGGTAAGGCATCCAAAAGTGGGTCCAAACAGGTGCTATGCATAGAGAATCAGGGGCGACGCATAAAGGAAAAATTGCTAGTTTGACCAAGTATTGCTCTGTTTTTTGCCCAGCTTTGGCCAGTTTGACTTTTTCACTTTCTTAATGTCAAAATTGTGATTTAATTTCATGTACATTGATGGATCATGATGTAAATATGTCAAATTTTCACTTTTGTAGGTAGATTCATCAGTTAAAAAATTGTTTGAAACTGAATGAATCAGTTCCCTTGTTTCTAGAGGCATGTTGTTCCACTGCCTGATTTCTAGTTCTCAGTTTAGAATTAGTTGGAACAGATCCTAAACATGTGAGCTCGACCCCTAGAGTCTAGGATGAGCTATGGTTTGTCTATATCTTATGTTTTTCAGTCATTAGCATGGTTGGACTCTTGAGAAAGTAAGGAACTTCATTGTACACTCATATCAACATTTTGGCGAAGGAATTGAGACCAGGATTTGCAGCTCTCTTTGGGATCCCTGTGGCATGTTTTTTTGGTACAGTGCTTTCTTATGTATTTTTGAATTTACTTATGTGTTATGTATGTCATTTTCTCTCTTATTTCTTCTCAGCTAAATCAAACAAGAGTGAAAGTAGAACCCATTGAAATTGCAGTGCTCTACTTGAGGTTTGCTTTAGTTTCTTGATGTTTTCAGCTGTTTGGAGAGGATCCATGGTTTCGCTTGCCCTCTTCAACTCCTCCTCTATCTAATCCCTCCATCTCATATGATTAAAAGTGCCAAATTCAGTTTCCTACCTTGCCCCATTGAGACCTCTGCAAGATTGAGCCTCATTCCCTACACCCAAGATCTGCCTTTTTCATTAGAGCCACCAAGCACATCATTTTATCCAATCAAACTCTTTACACTTATACCTAGCCTAAGATCAATAGTTAAATCAGTCATCTCAAGCCTTTAGTGATCATAATCTGCTGAGATTGACCCAGAGAGGGCCCTCTCCCGACCTGGTAGGGCTAGCTACCAGGTTAAACGTGGTTTGATGTTGGCCCTGGATCATACCTTTCTCAACCTAAGGTAAATCTAGGCTCTAACACTACCATCAATGGCATATTCGAGTCTCAATTTGTAGAACAACATCCTGCTGGCTCTGAAGTATGATACTGCAAATTCGATTTCACCTGCAAAAGACAAACTCATATTCTCCTCTTCAAGAATGATTTATGCTTTGATACCATGTGGAAATCCTTGT
This sequence comes from Pinus taeda, assembly GCA_000404065.3. Classification (NCBI taxonomy): domain Eukaryota; kingdom Viridiplantae; phylum Streptophyta; class Pinopsida; order Pinales; family Pinaceae; genus Pinus; species Pinus taeda. Next base: position 1,617 of record APFE031470263.1, on the reverse strand, counting down.
AGATTCAAACTGCTTATGTAATATTCTAAAACAAAAGACTTGAATCTACTCTACTCATCAGCGAAAATAATTAAAAAAATCGTGAAATCATGAAGCACTCTAAGAGAAATGTTGGCATTATGATACAAGTGTTGTCCTTGATGGCAACTCACTCACAAGTCAGTTCAGTTTTGATGAAAGGCAACCCACAGTGTAACATATCCATTCAGATGTAATAGGGCATTGGTACAAAAGAACAGGAAGATGGAACTAAAGTCTACTAATCAAAATTAAGAAGTTGAAGGTGAAGGATGGTGAAAAGTACTTTAAGATGTATACGCAGGTGCACTTAGTCAAAACAACATATACACGCAGGTCCACAGAACAAAAAGCGCATATACTTATACATGCACTCCCACAAGAGGAAAAGCATGTATAGGTTGGGAAATCAAGGAATTTCAAGAGTAGAGAATACTAGGGGTCAATACCATGGTATTAGCCCACAATATTGAGCGAAGTAATGACTATCTGATCCCGCCCAAGAATACCACGGGTCGTAAGTGGTTTTGGTCCAAGGTATTGAGAAAGGCCTAAAACTATATAAGGAGGACAAGATCATAAGGCCAAAGTGTGCAAGTGAAAAGGGTTTCTAAGGAATACCTCTATCTGAAGTATATTTTATGTTGCAGGGGCTATGTTGGTGATTTGATCTAAAATATTTTGTGCACCTTGAATTCAATGTTGGATCAGGATCATGAGACCTAAGATGACTTATCATTGAATGATCTGATACTGGTTTGGCCAGATCTAATTATGTACACCTGTTTTATTTGTTGAATGTCATGATCTGGGTTTGTCTAAAGTCCGGAATAGCAGCGAAGTTATGAGTTAATATTTGCAGATCTATACGCTGGTTCACTTTGGTGAAGTTGTGTATACACGTAGGTTCGGTTCTTCCAAGTAGCATATGCAAAAGAAAAGTATGTTGTTTAGAGATGACTGATCTATTTGATCAGTACTTTTGTTTTACTGATGTCTATCAATGAAGTTTTCGTAGATCTGAAAGTAAAAATGAATGCATAAGGAGTTTGATATTTGATTGATTGATTGTATAAGTGAGAAGGGTGATCTCTGCTACTCCCTGTGTAAGGCTCTATAAATTGACAGTGGATTTCTTGTTGGTACAGACTTGATTCAGAAGTTTTATGTTTCAGTAGTTTTGAAAGTATACACAGGTTTGATTAAAGGAAGTAGTGTATACACACATGTTAGGTTAAGTAAAGTAGTGTATACATTCTGATGCGTAATTTTTGAGGTTGCACTTGGTTCTGAATAATAATGCAGGTTTCTGGGTTCAACACAGTGTTCTCGTAATGGTGATCTGATTGTTCAGATTAACTAATTGTTGGTTAATGCAATTTGAGTTTCAAAGTTTCCGATGTGAACCGGATTTAAACAGGAACGCAACAAATTATAGAGATAACCATATACACAAAGATTGCAGCGGAAATAATACTTCATTTCATTAATGGAAAATACTGAAACATGCTTACAATCAGAAATGGAAACAAACTAGCTAGGGCGATGGTAGCTTATCTCTGAGAAGAGATGTGATGGCTACATGCCTCTGAACTGTGT